>PISX010027584.1:0-22790 GCA_004024625.1 Mellivora capensis | reverse complement strand
AGGGAGACAAACCATAAGTGACTCTTAATCTCACAAAACAAACTGAGGGTTGCTGGGGGGAGGGGGTCGGGAAAGGTGGGTGGGGTAATGGACATTGGGGAGGGTATGTGCTATGGTGAGTGCTGTGAAGTGTGTAAACCTGGCGATTCACAGACATGTACCCCTGGGGATAAAAATATGTTTATATAAAAAATAAAAATTAAAAAAAAATAAAAAATGAAACATAAAAAGCTCAAGCAGAAAAAAAAAAGGATCTGAAAAAGAAATGATTAATTTAGAAAATAGGAAACAAAATCAATTATATATTTTTTAAAATATATATATTTTTAATTTTATTTAATTATTTGACAGAGGGAGAGAGAGATCACAAGTAGCCAGAGAGGCAGACAGAGAGAGAGGGGGAAGCAGGCTCCCTGCAGAGCAGAGAGCTAGATGCAGGGCTCGATCCCAGGACCCTGAGATCATGACCTGAGCCGAAAGCAGAGGCTTAACCCACTGAGCCACCCAGGTGCCCCCAAATCAATTATATTTTTAATGGAATTTTGGAGAAGAAAATATAATGCTACATAAACATATTTAATACTATAATCCAAAATTTATTTCTGGAAATGGAAGACCTGAATTTATTTATTTATTTGTTTTTTAAAGATTTTATTTATTTATTTGACCAACAGGGATCACAAGTAGGCAGAGAAGCAGGCAGAGTGAAAGAAAAGGAAGCAGGCTCCTCGCTGAGCAGAGAGCCTGATGTGGGGCTCGATCCCAGGACCCTGAGATCATGACCTGAGCCTACGGCAGAGGCCTTAACCTACTGAGCCACCCAGGACCCCTCTGAATTTATTTTTAAATTTTCCAGATACTTTCCACGTATCTGGAAAAGTTGACGTAGAGCTTTCAAGACCAAGATATATTCTGATACAATGATATTAATAATAAATGAAAGTAAATTCTCAAAGCCTAAGGCAAGGAGACCAAGTCAGCTACAAAGGAAAATCTAGATGGCATTCAACTTAAATGAGATCTACAAATCAAGAGAAACTTCAGAGTTTCTGAAGTTCTGAAGAAAGATTTTATATCCATCCAAGCTATAATTCAAAACTCAAGGCTGCAGAAAAAATTTCAATGAGCAAAAACTCAGGGAATATGGTATTCATGAAAAATACCAAGGCGAGATCTGTTTAATCAAAAATTAAAGGGAAAAAAATTAAAGGGAAATATTTCCAAAAGAACTGATGGAAGGAAGTAAATATGTCTAATTGTAGAGTGCATACTAAAACAAATATGGATTCATGTGTGGAAAATAATACATAACAATATAGAAATACTTCTGTGAGTAATGTAAAAAATATATGAGTAATTTGAAACTATTATGAGTAATGTAAAAAGAAGAGAAAGTGATACAACTATTTTTGTCACACTATTAATATGTGGGAGTCAAATAAATCACAGAAAACTGCACCCCTGTATTAAATGCCTAAATGAGGAAAAAGGAGACTGAACTATGTCATAACTATACTATCAAATATATAAAATCCTTGAGAGCTAAACACAGGCATCCCTAAAGACTCTAAAATGAAGCAAAATAACTAAGTAAATTAGGGTTTGAATGGAGAAAAAAATCACATGAATAAAAAATATTTTTATAAAGAACAATCAAATCAACTATATAACTAAATGCCTGTGGGCTTCACTCAAATATTTAAAAAGGGACATTTCAAAGTAGTCCTCAAAATGCTATGTACAAGAGACAAACCTAAAATGAAGAGATTCAGTAAGTTTCAAAGTAAGGGGATAGACAAAAGAGAACAAAATGGAACTAACAAGAAAACAGGGACCGTAATCCTCATGTGAAGAGAAATTCAGGATTCTGGCTGACAAGAAGGGACTATGACAAGGCTCAGAGATGACTTGAGTTTGTTAGTTGGCCTTACCTGAGGTAAAAGTCAACTTTGTCTCTTCTTCAACGAAGGTAGCTTTGCAACTCAGAAGGGTGGAACCCTACCTGCTCCCAGAGAGACTGGCAGTTAGGAGTCTTCCCTGATGCTTGCTTTTCAAAGGGATGGTTCCCAGGTCCTCGAGAAAGACATTCCTGGCCTACAGGAGATTTATGTATCAGAGAGGAAGAGAAAGAATTTATGGTTACAACTTTTCTAACATAAATACTAAGAAAAGGGAGGTCAGGCTTAGACTAAGGAAGAAATCTAAGTTTAGTTGAGGAAGGGGAAGTTAAGGCCTTCTTAGATCTTCTTCGTTGCTCAGATCTATTCCAATTCATTAGGATAAAGAAGGTAAAACATGATCCAAGAAACCTTTGAATATGGTATTCTGATTGTCTACTCTTGCTTGGTGTGGTATATACTAAGCGTGAAAACAGTTGCAAAGTAATTTTGAATTTTTCTTAGTTTGATACTGATAATGTGATGTTATGTTATTATGTTATGTTGTTGTTATGTTTTGCTATGCTATGCTCTGCTATGCTATGGAAGGAGTGATTTTGACACAAATCAGTGTTCTTTATAAGACTGAGCAAGTGGTAACTAAATGAAAAGTGTGTGTAGCTGGGGACATGTAATTGAAACTCTGGCGTGAGTGAGGCAGTTCTCAAGGATGTTATTGGCAAAAGTGGGGAAGTTCAGATAATGTACCAGTGTTACATTTTGTGTACTTGATGATTGTATTTTATTTTATTTTTTAAAAAAGATTTTATTTATTTATTTGACAGAGAGAGAGATCACAAGTAGGCAGAGAGGCAGGCAGAGAAAGAGGAGGAAGCAGGCTCCCTGCTGAGCAGAGAGGTAGATGCGGGGCTCGATCCCAGGCTCCTGGGATCATGACCTGAGCTGAAGGCAGAGGCTTAACCCACTGAGCCACCCAGGCGCCCCTGACGATTCTATTTTAGATGTCCTTGTGTTTTACTACACCTTAAAATATTTATTTTGTGAAATCACATGTCGCAATATATTCTCAAATTTTCGTAATTGTGAATGACAGAAAGAGAACACATAAATTTGGCAATGCTAATAATGCTTATAATTAGGTAAATCTAGGTAAATGCTATTCATCATACTATTCTTTCGACTCTTTTGTATGTTTGCAGTTTTCCAAAAATCCGAGTAGAGGGGAATTAACCCCACCCCAAAATAATTTAGAAAGTGCATTATAGACAAAACTGCTGAAACAACTACTTTTTAAAATAAAATGACAAAAGCAGTTTATGCAAAGACTGTTATTCTAAGTTTAGTAAGACACAGAAATAACAAAAAATGAAATTATACTCTTTGAGTTGCAAACTAGGCTATTAAAATTCACAGTGGTCTCAAAAAAAGGCATTCTCTCCTTGGAGAGACTGTTTTGATTTTAGAAAACTTGGCCTTTTGTTTTGCTACAGAGCCTGACACATGAATACTCTGTCCAGAAGCTCAAGTGTCCTATTTTGGATTGCCTAACTTTATTGGAGCAACAATGCTAATGGAGCTATGTTTTTATTTATAAATTGCATGCATAAACTTCTGTTGTAATCCATTATATACATTGGAAATTTCACACAAAAATACAAAGGAAGATAAAAAGATAAATGGAAATAGAAGTTTGAATGTGGATCATGTCAAGTGTCCCCTGGGCAGCATCCTTCATGCTTTAGGCTCCAGGACCTCAAATGCTAGCTTTGGGGACACCATGTGATGATGAAGGACTTTGGTTTATAGCTCCAAGTGAGGAAAAGCTAAATGTCTGGCAAAAGGGTGGAGAATTGGAAGAAGCATCAGTAGATTTAATTACAGATGGAAGTTTCTGAAAAGTGATTTACATTCCTCAAGACAGAGTTTTATTGGAGTGGCATGAAGGAAGAAACACCAGATAATTTTGGCACCATCCAAGAGTCCTTTTAAAGGTGTAGCCAAAGGGCAATTGTGGAGCTGTTCCCAAAGCTGCAAGTCCCACCCTGCAGCAGAGAACAGAGGAACCATGACCAAGTGAACAGCATGGCGGCAGTGGCTTGGCTGGTCCAGGTAGATGAGTGAAACTGAAGGCCGAATCACAGTGCCCAGGGTCCTGTGGTGATAGCCAAAGGACTGATAAATGTGGACTCGCTTGACAGGAGAAGATGAGGACGAAGAGTGTAATGAGTCGACTGAATTTTAATTCTCAATTTGAAGAATTTCAACCTTGAAATAAGCTTGGAAAAAAAAATTTAGTGAGTTTTCCTGGAATTGAATAGATCATTTCACTGAGCAAGCAGAATGAAATTCAAAGTCAAAATTAAATTTTTATGAAAAAGTTACATTTTGAGTGATTAAAATTGTGATATGAAAATCCCCATCTGCTACCTAAAAAATTAAGTTTTTTCTTTACTCTTACTACCAGAAATAATCACCAGTTATTTCATGAGCACTTTCTTCCACCTGTTGGAATACTAAAAACAAATGCCTTACGTATTTCCATCAAATAGGTAGTGTTTGATAAATATGTAGTGAGTGCATTTTTGTTCAGCACCCTATTCTAAATGTTGTGGGTTCTGTAGTAATAAAATAAGGTTCTAACAGATTTGCTAAGAAGACTTCAAGATCACTGTTTTAATTCAGGTAAATTGTTAAATATATTTTGGCAAATGAAGTCATATGATTATTTATAATCATATGACTTCTCAGTCCCAGTCCCAAATCTTAACATTTGGACTCTATTGCTCTTCCTAAAGTAGAATAGTAAGGCACATCTCCATCACTTTCTCTTTCCATCTAAAAAATGTCTTGGAATATTCATCTCCTCTTCCATCAGTAGACACTGATGATAATTAGGTGGGGTTTGGGTACAGGCATCCTAAGGTTTGTAAGCCAAGTCTTGGCTGACTCAGGCCAGTGACTTTTTCCATTAAATACCAGGTTCAAGGACATTGTTGCTCTGGTTATCCATGCACTTGGAATTGCCTTGGCTTATTGGAGTTTTATTTTTATTTTAAACTTCAAAATTTATTTTAAATGTACTACTTTTACTTCACATTATAATGTTCCCAATGGTTGAAATTACATTAAAAATCAGAATAAAAAAAGTTAGTTATAAAGAATTCTTAAAGTGTCTTAGTAGCAACAAAAAAATTCAAAAACAGGAGGCTATTTGAGAATTCTCTAGCAAAGATTCTGATTTTTACAGGATGAATTTAAAGAATTGAATTAAAGGAAAGTATATCTAAGTAAAGATTACATTGAATATCCAAGGAAAATAACTCTTAGTTTATATAAATGGATTATCTTTGATATTTGACATAAGGTTTCTATAAAACAACATAAATTGAAAAGGAGAAAAGGCCCCATGCGAGTAAGATTATCCATATTTTCTCTTGGAGGAATTATGTTTTCTAGTGGAATATATTAAGTTCTAAATTTCCATCAGTCTCAGGCAGAAATTACCCCCTTTCTGTTAATAGCCCTTAGGATACCCGTAAAATGACTTTAGAGTAATTTTAATATTATGTTGATTCAAGTTCCTTTCAAATTCGTATATTCTGCTCTTTGGTGCTCTTGATGTATTTTGTGAATTTTAAATGTAAATCATTAAGTACTTCTCTTGGCAAACAATTTTCTTTTGCTTACACTCCATTGTATTATCATAATTTTAATCTCTCAATGTACTAATTTATTTGTTCACATTTTTGTTAAGTTTTATTTATAAAACACTCAAGGGAGTTTTCTACTGCTTTCTTGGGGTAACCTCTCTCACTCTGGGTTGCTTATCAGACATTTACATTCTGTGTTCATATATATGAACAAACACACACACACATGTGCCTGTGTGCCTGTTTGTATGCAGATGTACTTACTATAAGGTTATATAGCTAATTACCACCATTTATTTTTATCTTGATCATGCTTAATTTGGGCAGCTCATTCTAGACCTATTTGTTGAGATAATGTGAGTGAATTTCACTTAGAAGCTTTCACATCTTATCTTTATTTTGTTTCTCTTCTATTCATCCATTCAACTCTTCATTAAAGAGAGGGAATTGAGTGCTTACTGCTCTCTGTGGTACCCACACAGTGCATGATTCTGGAGAATGAGCCCTGACAGAAGTGGAAAAAATCCTTGTTATGGTGGAACTTACTGTTTACTGGGGAGACAAAAAAGCAAGTTAAATAGATTGTATCTTAGTGAAAAGAAACAAAGGAAAAGAAATGAAGGAAATGAGATTGAAGGTGTGGTGGATATTGGAATTTCAGACAAGAAAGTCAACATTACCAAGGATGTGACTTTGGAGTCCAGACTTCTTACTTCTGGGCAGCAACAGGAGGGCTGGTAATGGCTTCCACTAGTAGTGAGAGCACTCAGCTGGGCGGGACTGTACCGTCTGGGAAAAGGGGTCTGGTTTTCTCTTGGGGAATCTCAATAATTGATCTGCCGAAGGGCCTGTCTCTTCACTGGGCTGTGTAACCCATGTATGTAGCTTGAGCTCACTTTCTCTTCACTGGGCTGTGTAACCCATGTATGTAGCTTGAGCTCACTTTCCTACCTTACTTGGTGCAGTGCTCGCTTCGGCAGCACATATACTACCTTACTTGGTACAGAACTCTGGAAAATGAGCTTTTGAAAATGAGGTTATTTATAAACTCTATTCCTGGTTAGATTTTAAGTTAAGAATTCTCCCATGTGGTGCTTTTTTTTTTCTTCCTTAGTAATTTTTAAAAATATTATTTATTTGCTTATTTATTTCATTTAAGTCTTTCATCCCGCTGGGATTCAGTTCTGTATAATGAAACAAAACTCAAACTATGTAGTTTTCTTTACTATATTAAGATGAAGGAAAAAAAAATCTCTGCATAGGAAAGAAAATCTCCAAAATCTAAAAATAAATGACTAAATAAGGATAAGTATTGCAATGTTTTTAGAGATAAATGGTTTTTTAAGACCAAGTAGATGATTCCTACAGATTAATACAAAAAGAACACAAAGGAAATAAATTAACATTAGAAAAATGGGCCTCTAAGAACAGACAGTCTGCAAAGAGAGAAATGTTCATTTCATTTAAATATCTGGAAAGATGCTATGGATCACCTAGTGTAAGAGAAAAGCCAATTGAAACTTCAACGAGATAGCATCTGATTTTAGCTATCAGACCGGCAGCGATGAAAAACCCTGTTAATACTTGTTGGTAAAGGTGTGCGGTAACTGGCACTCTCACATATCGGATAGGATTCTAAATTGGTGCGTCACTGGTGGCTGGCAGAGTCTGAGGTGTCACTCATCATCTCTGAGGTGATCAGTCCTATGAGTAATCCCACTGCGAGCTGGTGTGACCTATAACTTCCTTCTGAGCAAAAGAACACAGCCAAGGGGACAGGATGTACAGGGTGTCATGTGTATGATGACGTTATATAGGATGTAATGCCCATCTTGATGAGAGATTCTTGGCTGGCTGGTTTGGAGGATACAAATGGCCATTGGACCGTGTAAAGAACTGGGGTGGACCTCTAGGGGCTGAGTGTGGCCTTCAGCCAACAGTCTGCAAGAAAGTGAGGCCCTTCATCCTAAAGTGCAAGGAAATGAATTCTGCCAATAACTTGAGTGATCTTGGAAGGGGATTCTTCCTCGGTTGAGCCTTCAGATGAGATTCTAGTCCAGCCAACACCTCGCCTGCACTCTGACACGCAGCTCAGCCAAGCTGTACCTGGGCTTCAGTCCTCTGGAAACTGTGAGAAAATAAATACATACATTGTTTTAAGCCCATTAGTTTGCATTTGGCATTTTGATAGGTAGCAATAGATAAATAATACAACATCTATGCACACAAATTTAGTGATATAAAAATAATCTTAATAAACAAATGGATCAGTAATTCCTATTCAAGGAATTTATTTTAGAATTTCACTATAGATATGAACAAAAACATCCCATTGTAGTAAGTTTCTATAACAGAAGAATGAAAAAAATCTCTACATGCTTATTAATAAATATCTAATCTAATAGTGGTAGGTTATGGTAGAGTCACTAAAGAACATTACAAACAATAAAGATAGTATGTATATTAAATATATCTCCAGAATGCTTCTTCAGGGGAAAAATCAGATGCAGAGTATTGTATATAACTATTCTACTGTTATAAAAGGACAAAAGAATGCACAGAGCTAAACTCCTCTATACATAGACTATCTTTGGAAAAACACCTGGAATTGGTAATGTTGGTCATCTCTTTGGAATGGAATGTGGCAAGGGAGGAAGGATTTGAGAAACTATGTCAGTGTCCACATTATTTTGTATCTTTTGGATTTTTAATTATGTGTATGTATTTCATATTTTAATATGCTGTTGCTTTAAATGAATAAACTAGAAACAGATTTTAAAAATAATGAAGTTATCTTATTGAACATTAAGAAACTATAGTGAACTACTATTTTCCAGAATGTATGATTACTCTTTGACGGTTAATGCATTTGTGTAACGGTCTTGATGGTGTTTCCTTCAGTTTTTATGGACTTGCTGCATTATTCTTTTACGCAACAAATAAATATTTGAGTGCTTGCAAGATGTTCTGCTACTTACCACAGATTTAGGTTCTGTGAAGAATTTATATATGAATAAGATCATGTCCTTAGTCTCAGTACTTTATAATGTAGCAAAGGAAGTGAAAGAAAGAAAAACTAACAAGACAGTATGTGGTCAGAAACCTAAATGAAGCTCATGGGGTTTGTGGGTTCATAGAAGAAGTTCTGTCTCCTTTCTGGTATGTTCAGGATAAAAGAGACCGCATTCGATTTGATGCTAAACTTCAGATAAAATATAATTTTAGGTGCATTTAGAAAGCCATTTAAAACATATGGGAAAGGGGCGCCTGGGTGGCTCAGTGGGTTAAAGTCTCTGGCTTCAGCTCAGGTCATGGTCTCAGGGTCCTGGGATTGCGCCCCGCATCGGGCTCTCTGCTCAGCAGGGAGCCTGGTTCTCTCTCTCTCTCTCTGCCTGCCTCTCTGCCTACGTGTGACCTCTCTCTCCAGCAAATAAATAAATAAAAATTTAAAAAAATTAAAAAAAAATACTCTCTTAAAACAACAACAACAACATATGGGATGGGTGATTCAAGCCATGGATCTGTGGAAAACTGTTAGATATTCCCAGGAAGATAGCACATCTTCTCTCTGGCTAGAAGGTCAACTTCTTGTAGTACGGAGTGAAAAGTAGAGGTAAGGGCAAATAAGAGATTTTTAGGGATGACTTGTGGAATTCCTTGAAAATAGGAAACATTATTTAATAAGACATGATAGGCAATGTGTGATTTCTGAGCAGAGTAATAGAATGGTCAGAACGGGGAATCAGGAATATTACTCTAACAGTGGTGTAGAGATGTAGGGTAAGATCAAGTCTGGTTGTCTTGAATTTGGGGTTTTGTTGTTTACAGGAGTTGGCAATGGGAGCAGTCATATAGAAACATGAAGGTGGAACTCAGCAGAAAGTTAGTTGATTCCCAGCTAAAGATTTTCAAATAGATATGATCACTGGAAACAAACAAAAAAGAAAGAAAGAAAGAAAGAAAGAAAGAAAGAAAGAAAGAAAGAAAAAGAAAGAAAGGAAGAAGGAAGAAAGAGAAAGAAAAGGAGTGATGCTAAAGAATTACACTTGTGAAAACTCTCATTTAATGAACAAAATGAGTCATAAAGTCATATTTCCCAGGGAAAAAAATATAAGGAAGGAGCTGAGATTTTACAGCATTAAAGGTAGTTGAAAGATTCACAATCATTCACACATCATAATGAATCAACATTTTATAGTCTGTGGTTAAATTTAACTCAAAATTAAATACATATGTGGACACACACACACACACACACACAAGATATAACACTACTTACCTTTAACCAGAGTCATAATCATTAGGTTAATTACTAACATTTTGTCCAATTTTTTAAATGGTGAGTTTCCTATGGAACACTGGAAAATATCAAGTATTTGCCTCAAATTATTATTTTGGCACAAAGTTTCCAATGTATAAATAGATTTCTCTATAGGGGTGTATGGAAAGAAAAATTGTTTTAAAATTCAAAGTGTGAAGAGCCCTGGCAGTCCCACTGAAACTTCCTCACACGGTTGGTTTTTCCAATTCTTAATTAGGAATACAAATATAACATAAATTCCTTGAATATTTTAATCTCTCCTATCATGGGAAAACTGAAATAGGGAATATCAATTGTTAATCATTTGAGAGTTGCTTCTAATAGCGGAGACAAAAAAGGGAAGGTTTAAAAGAAAATCCCTCAGCCATCTGGGTTAACATTCAGAATAGATTAAAGTTGAACTTTCAATGAATTTGGTACATTCATTTGCATGTCGAGTTTCCCAGCATGAAGTGACTTCTTTTTTCACAAGAGATAAGCTGTACTTCAATCTCTATTACTATTATCAACGTGTCCCGTCACAGAGGCAGTGCTTTCCTCTCAAGGAAAAATGCTGCTGTACGCCACTCTCCCTTCAGAGACTATTTCTGGTCCAGTCAGCTCTGCACACATTATGAATTCCTACTACGCGGAAGACAAGTCAGCATTTCCTTAGCGAAGGGGACTATAGACAGCATGAATCAGTACCGGGCACTCTGATGGATGTTAGCAAAACCGTGTTGGCAATGAAGATAGGACCTCTGCTACAGCGTACTTTGGTAGACAAACATTTTTCAAATAATGTCTGACAAATGAAAGGCAATGAGAATTACAAGAGGAGCACGGGGTGTTGCACTGGGTGTTAAACGCAACTGATAATTTATTGAACGCGACATCTGAAACTGATGATGGGCTGTAAGTTGGCTAATTGAATTTAAATTAAAAAATCATTTTAACTTAAATATAAAAAACAAGATAAAATAAAAAGTGACTCGACTCAGTCAAAAATGTCAGGAAGGAATTGAGGAATATAAGTATGACAAATCCCAGACCAGAACAATAACATCCATTGTTGGAAATGCTTCTAAAAGAAGAGTTGTTTAAATAAATGCTGGTGCCATTTAGACAGAAAATAGGAGAGGGAATTGAGGTGGGGAGTGTTGTATGGAAAAATGATCTCAGTAGCCTTCCCAAGTGTACTATTCAGTAAGCTATTCTAGAAATGTTCACAGACTAGATTAAGACATTAACATTATGGGGTTTACTTAATTATTTTTTAAAGACATTTAATTTTTTCAATTTTTTTTTATTTTTAAGATTTTTTATTTATTTAATTGACAGAGATCACAAGTAGGCAGAGAGGCAGGCAGAGAGAGAGAAGAGGAAGCAGGTTCCCCATTTGAGCAGAGAGCCCCTTGTGGGGCTTGATTCCAGGACCCTGAGATCATGACCTGAGCCGAAGGCAGAGGCTTTAACCCACTGAGCCACCCAGGCGCCCTACTTAATTATTTTTAACACACAAAGCAAAGCAAGAAGGAAGGGATGGGGTGGGTTAGGAACCTTAGAATAGGTGCAAAAAGAGAAAGACCATCCTACCTGCATCCTGTGTATGTGATGCGTATAGGTTCTCTCTCCTTTAGATGCACGCGTTTCCACCACGGTCGGTGGGACTAAAGGAGGGAGAATCGAGGTAAAAGAAGGTAGTTTAGCAGTCAAATTATGCCTGGAGCCAACCAATGCTGTACTGGTCAAGTATGTTTACCGGTTGTTACTTTTCAATGAGAGTGTGAGTAGGTCTTAGTATCATCTGAGTTTCTTGGCAGAACAGGGGGCCAGAATAGGATGATACGGGTGTCACCAAGTGATGGCTAATCTGGGGATGACATAGCTGTTTCTCTGGTCGTGGCATGACCCAGAACTGGGATAGAGTCCTGCATCAGCCTCCTTTCTCAGTGGAAAGCCTGCTTCTCCTTCTGCCTGCCACTCGCCCTGCTTGTGCTCTCTCTCTCTCTTATCTTTTAAAGATATCTCTTTATCTTTTGAAGATAAATAAAATCTTTAAAAAAGATAATAATCTTGTTTACCTCATTTAAAAATAATTATATATCCCATTTATCATATGTATCTTTCACATGTCTTACAGATTGCTAACTTACTATGCAAACTTAATGTATCTTATAGATTCAGCCAATGTCTTATGAGATGTTTACTTGCTTACTCACCATCTCTACCCAACATCTTATGAGTTTTCTTACATCTCAAAGGCTACTCATTTACTCATTTCCTATAAAACTTCTGATGAATCTTATCCATCTTATCTGTGTTTCTTTTTTAATTTTCTAAAGTAATAGAACAACAATACATTACAGTGGGTAAAGAATACTAGGTTGATTTGGGATGTATTGGTTTTTGAGACATCTGTATGAAAATTGGGGGTAGGAAGGTGGATGTACAAGTGGGTTAAGATGGAGCTATAAATATGGAGGCTATATTTGGAGGGGGTGGAAATTGGATTCACGAGGATTAATATGAAGTGCCAAGAAAAGAATGTAGAGAGAGGTAAAATAGTCTATGATAAATTCCTGACGAAAGCCAAGTTTCATTGTTAAATGAAAAAGAGAAATAATGACCACAGTTTCAAAAGGAAAATAAAGATGCTAGCTCTATAAAGACTGACAGAAGAAACAGAGAAGGTAGTCAGCTTCAACAAAAAGAAAGTGGACACTTTTGGCAAAACAATGTATTATGATGAGTTTTAAACAGTGTCCATTGGATTCATTATGATGATATTTATGTTTATAATTAGAGCTAGTTTAGCAAAATGGCAAGGGAGAAGAGGCATAATTAATACACTTGATAAATAAATGGAGAGTGACAAAGTGGGGACAGCAACTAATATAGACAACTATTGAAAAGCAAGTTGGAAATAGAAGTACCTACAGAAGTGTGTGGCATTCATGCAGATATTTTTTAACAAGAGACAAGAGAGACTAGGGCAGATTTAAATAGTGTGAACTCAGAATGTAGGAAAACAGAGTTTCCTAGGAAGTTGGGATATGGAAACCAGCATACTGTAGGCAGAGTTGGCTTTTTGTGATAGATGGATGGAATCTCATTCCATTGTCATGGGGAGTCAGAAAGAAATGATGAGGCTAATGTATCTCAAAGTTTTATATTTAGTGATGGAAGGTTGAGATTACAGCCTAATGATTTATGTTTTCTTTGAAGTATAATGTCAAGAATTGTGTTTACTTGCTTATACATTCTGTTTATTTGTGGTGAGGGTCCTTCTCAGGATAGAATTTAGGTATTACTATGCATTCTGTGATTGTGTAATTTTTTTCATATTGTACAAAACTGATTAAGTGCAAGTCTTGACTAGATTACTAACTTTTCTAGAGTTGGAATATAGCCAGAAAACATTCATGAAGACAGATGAATGAAATTTCAGTTATCCTAAAGAGTGACTGAAGTGACAACTTTGGAATCTAAGCTAGAGACCTAAAAAAGAATAAGATTGATAGATTTGGAAAAATTCAGTTGATAACTTAGATGGTGGTCTTAAAAATTTCAGATACACAGTAGTTTCAGATAACGACAACTTCTAGGAAGTGACTATAATGTAGGTGCTGAGTTGAGTGAAGTGGAAAGTCATGAGAAATATGCAATTCAGAAGTCACCATTCAGGTGGACATAGAATTTTTGTGGGGTATGGCCATGCTCTATAGTGGGGATTGATTTTTTGAAAGTGAAAACAATCTTAAATTCTTGGAAAAAACTTACTAGGTCATGAGTATTTTCCTTCTTAAACATCACTCTTTTTGATATACAATACTATATTAATTATTTTTCAATTTATTTCATAAAGGATATTGGTTGATAATCGGTCTATAATTCATTTTTTTAATTTTTCGGAATGTCTAGAATTAGGTATACTTGGCTTCATAAAATGAATTGGGAGCACCTCCTTTTTTTTCAAATGAGTTTGTGTAAAATTGTCTTACCATGCTCATGGATTGGAGGAATAAACATTGTTAAAATGTCTATATTGCCCAGAGCAATCTATACTTTCATTGCCATCTCGATCAAAATTCCACTGGCATTTTTCAAAGTGCTGGAACAAACAATCCTAAAATTTGTATGGAACCAGAAAAGACCCCGAGTAGCCATAGCACTGTTGAAAAAGAAAAACAAAGCTTGGGGCATCACATTCCTGATTTCAAGCTTTATTACAAAGCTGTGATCACCAAGACAGCATGGTACTGGCACAAAAACAGACACATAGACTAATGGAACAGAGTAGAAAGCCCACATATGGACCTGAAACTCTATAGTCAAATAATCTTTGACAAAGCAGGAAAAAATATCCAGTGGAAAAAAGACAGTCTGTTCAATAAATAGTGCTGGGAAAATTGGACAACTATGTATAGAAGAATGAAAATCGACCATTCTCTTACACCATACACAAAGATAAACTCAAAATGGATGAAAGACCTCAACAGGAGACAGGAATTCAACAAAATCTTAGAGGAGAACGTAGGCAATAACCTCTTCAACATTGGTCACAACAACTTCTTTCAAGACATGTCTCCAAGGGAAAGGGACACAAAGGCGAAAATAAACTTTTGGGACTTCATCAAGATCAAAAGCTTCTGCACAGCAAAGGAGACAGTCAACAAAGCAAAGAGGCAACCTACAGAATGGGAGAAGATATTTGTAAATGCCACTACAGACAAAGGGCTGATATATAAGATCTATAAAGAACTCCTTAAACTTGGGACACCTGGGTGGCTCAGTGGGTTAAAGCCTCTGCCTTCAGCTCAGGTCATGATCCCAGCTTCAGGCTCTCTGCTCCGTGGGAACCTGCTTCCTCCTCTCTCTCTGCCTGCCTCTCTGCCTACTTGTGATCTCTGTCTGTCAAATAAATAAATAAATAATCGTTAAGGGGGAAAAAAAAGAGCTCCTCAAACTCAATACCCCAAAACCAGATAATCAGGTCAAAAAATGCGCAGAAGACATGAACAGACACTTCTCCAAAGAAGACATACAAATGGCTAGCAGACACATGAAAAAAATGTCCATCGTCATTAGCCATCTGGGAGATTCAAATCAAAACCACATTGAGATACCACCTTACACCAGTTAGAATGGCCAAAATCAACAAAACAGTAAACAACAAATGTTGGAGAGGCTGTGGAGAAAGGGGAACCCTCTTACACTGTTGGTGGGAATGCAAGTTGGTGCAGCTACTCTAGAAAACAGTGTGGAGATTCCTCAGAAAATTAAAAATAGAACTACCCTATGACCCGGCAATTGCACTACTGGGTATTTACCCCAGAGATACAAATAGTGAAAAGAAGAGCCATATGTATGTACCCCAATGTTCATAGCAGCAGAAAGGATGAATACCCAACTTTTGTATCAACATGGATGGGACTGGAGGAGATTATGCTGAGTGAAATAAGTCAAGCACAGAGAATCAACTATCATACAGTTTCACTTACTTTTGGATCATAAGGAATGACACAGAGGACATTGGGTGAAGGAGAGGAGAAGTGAGTCGGGGGAAATCAGAGGGGGAGACGAACCATGAAAGACTGTAGACTCTGAGAAACAAACTGAGAGTTTTGGAGGGGAGGGGGGTGGGGGCTTAGGTGAGCCTGGTGGTGGGTATTAAGGAGGGCACCTATTGCATGGGTGTGGTGAATAAACAATGAATCTTGGAACACTGAAAAAAAATAAAATAAAATTAAAAAAAAACCTCAAATACGTGACAATTCAAAAACATACTTTTAAATAATGTTCTGTGGACATCTAGCAAAGAAGAGAATATGCTACAAATTGAAAGGAAGTTCATATACAATATATAGAAACTTGTTGAATCTAGCTAAAACCATGATTATTAGGAAGTTGATCACTTTAAATACTTATATTAGAATTAAAAGATTAAAATAAGTGATCTAACATGCTGTCTTTAGAAGATACAGAAAGAGAAAAAGAAAAATCCAAATTAAGTAGAAAAAAGGAAATAATAATGAGATCAATAAAATACAGAACCAAAAAATAGAGAAAATTAAAAAGAAAAAAATAGATTCCTTGGGAAAAAACCAACAAAATCTATTTTTAAAAAGACCTAGTTAGACTAATTAAAAAAGAAATATAGAACTAATTATAAATGTTGGAAATGAAAGTGGTGGTGTATATCACTACAGATCATTTAAACATGGAAAGGTTAATAGTAAACAACTTTATGACAACAAATTGGAGAAGCTGGATGAAATGCATAAACATGTTTAAAAACACAATCTACCAAAGCAGAAGATGGAACTGAAAATCAAAATAGCCTTACATTAAAAAAATACCAATTATACTTGCTTTTAAAAGAATCTTCCGATAAATGAAACTCTAGGCACATAGAATTTCATTTATTTATTTTTTTACTGACTTTATTTTATCTTTAAATTTTATTTTATTTTTTCAGTGTTCCAAGATTCATTTTTATTCACCTCACCCAGTGCTGCATGCAATCCGTTCCCTCCTTAATACCCACCACCTGGCTCACCCAACCCCCCCACTTCCCCTCCAAAACCCTCAGTTTGTTTCTCAGAGTCTACAGTCTCTCATGGTTCGTCTCCCCCTCCGATTTCCCCCGACTCACTTCTCCTCTCCTTCACCCAATGTCCTCTGTGTCATTCCTTATGATCCAAAAGTAAGTGAAACTGTATGATAATTGATTCTCTGTGCTTGACTTATTTCACTCAGCATAATCTCCTCCAGTCCCATCCATGTTGATACAAAAGTTGGGTAGGTTTTTAAAAAATATCTTCGATGTTTTGTTCCGAGAACATACTATTTTGGTCATGTTATTTTTAAAAAATCCTTATTTTATGGCACATTGTGTGGTTTGTCTTTGTGAACAAATCTTGCAAATACGAAAAGAAAGTGTATTTTACTTTGGGGAGGTGCAGTGTTCCATAAATGTTTCTGCCACATTCCTTTTTGCAGCTTTCCGTATGAATAGGTTAACAACAGTGACAACTCCAGATAATAGTTTTTTTGTTGTTATTGTTAAATTGATATTGATATTTTGTTCAGAACGTGTGGAAGAGGAATCAGAGAATATTTTTGCTTGGTGCATGTCTATTTAAGTTTTACCACTGAAACCAAACAATTATTTACTTTAAAACTCTTTTAAATGCTTTTATTAAAGCATTTATTAAGCATTAAAACTTTTTTTTAATGCTTATGCTTTATTATTAGAAAAACTGCAGTTAGAGACTTTTACTGAAGTTATGAAATTATCAATTAGAGATACGAGGGTCAAATGAAAAATATCCAGTATGGGTTAATCCCCTTGGTTGCTCTTGTCTTCTGTATGCCTTTCTGTAACTGTAACACATTCATCATGGAGAACACAGACATAAGGCAAAAGGAGCAAATAGTGAACCACATCTGCCTTCTTCCTTGAGATTAAGATATTCATGACATGTTTGAAAAGTTGTTTTCTTTATTTTACCTTTGAATTTCAATTTTACAAACTGTATTTTTATTTCCCATCAGCATGAATTTGTGTGTGTACTGAAGCTTTTTGGAAATTTTTTTTCCAGTTTAAAGGTAAAAATAAGGTGCCCATTTTATATTTACATTGGACCAAATAATGTAATTCAAAGCATGCACTGAATTTAGACGATGAAAGTAATTTAGTCATTCTAATGTTTGTAAAATGGAAGTTTCCGCTCCGAGTAGAGCTCTGTATGTATTACAGAGGAAAAAGATTATCAGACGCTATAAATTAAAACCACATTCTGGCAGAACATTCTATTCTTTGAATAACATCACGATTTTTTTTTAAATGGTTTTTAGAGTTGTCATTGAATTTGCATGTCTATAATACTGGAATAGACTCCTTATGATTTAGAGAAACAAAAGCTTGCTATGGACAAATTTGTTGTTTATTTAATGTTTCATCTGAATCTTAGCTTATCATAACATTCTATAAAGTGTATTTTCCCCTAACTGCTATAAATGGTTAAAAAAAAAAAGGTAGCTAGTACATGCATCTCACATACAGAGAAGGTACAATATGAATCTCACTGAGAAACATTCTCTGTATAGTGATAAATAGAAGATTATTAGAATTCCTTGGAAATTTCAGCTTTAACTATTAATACAATCAGAAATTTTTAGTTAAGAATGCCCTACATACAAATTATCTATGTTTATTTTAGGCCATAGCTAATAAAAATACATTTGCAAGGCCAGTATCTATTTTAGCAGGATTTTTAAGTCCTAAGAAAGAGACAAATTCAATGAAATAGAGAGTGAAACTCTGAATAATAATGAGATGTACCCAGATGAAAAATTAGAGTATAAGATTGTGTATATTTATATGTCATGCAGGGTTAAATAAGAATGAAGAAAATAGTAGAATACAACCCAGAGCATATCCCACCTGCTATTTTTTAGAATTTTGTTTTACCACCAAGTAGCTGCAGTCCTGGTCACCACTGTCCAAGCAAGACCTGGTAACCTTCCTATCTTCAGTTTACACTTCACCAGCAGCAATCCTAGGGGTTAGGCCTTCCTTCCAAATTAACTCATTTCATTCAAGTGTTGGCTTCAAATTATTTTAGCAGGAGGAACATCTCTGATAATACTCCCTAAACCCATCTCTTTGCTCCGCTTTATTTTTAATTTTTTAAAAAAGATTTTATTTATTCATTAGAGAGAAAGAGCGCGAGAGCAAAAGAGAGCACAAGCAGAAGAGGCAGAGGGAGAGGGAGAAGCAGACTCCCTGCTGAGTTGGGAGCCCGATATGGGGCTCAATCCCAGGACTTAGAGATCATGACCTGAGCCAAAGGCAGATGCTCAACCATCTGAACCACCCAGGTGTGACCCTGTTCTATTTTTCATACCAGCACAGAAAGCACCTTGCACGTTGATGTATGGATTTGCTTATTCAGTCATCATTGTCTTTCTGCGCTGGACAGTAAGCACTGAGAGAGTCCTGTTTTTGGTTGTGGTCCATCCCAATCCCCTCAGGATGCAGGTCATAAATATTGGTTGAATGGATGAATTCATCTGTGGTTGGAGGAAGAATACAATTTGCCTGACAGTAAGCTTCATTCTACTGGAGAAACATGTATAATTCAAGTTCACTAAATTAACCGCATATTTTCTACTTCCTGGAGACATCCCCCACATTGTTCCCACGGTAGTCTTCATGCACTTCTGTCCATGAGCTGTCTCAGGCTCTTCCTTCTGTGGCTCCACAGTGACCAGAGTCATCTTTTCATTTCCTTGATCATGCTGTCCTGCTTCAAAACCACTTCTACCGTGTGTCCATTGAGGTCCCACCGTGTTGTTCAGGAAAATTTCTCCAGTCAGTTCAGATACCATTTCTAAACACACTCAACACTTCTGCACGTTTTTAAAATAGGCCTAGTGGCCTCACCCTGCTTGGTTTTGGAATTCCCTGCTGGTGTATCCTCTGTGGTTTATAGCTTATATTATATTATATTATAGTTTATTATTAAATTGAATTATATTATATAGTTTATATTCTGCTCCTGTGTCAGATTTCTAGTTTGCTTTGAGCTTCTGTAATGACAACTTCTCCCCTGAAGTAAATAAATATATTTCATGCCTTTGGTGTAGAACTCCACAGAGTTGTAAAGCACTGCTATGTATATTTTTCTATTTGGTTAAAAGTAATACATTTTGTCAACTGGAAAATGACTCATTATTTATAATGACAGTTCCCCTTGTACTTATGTTTTGGGAAAGGCACCTATTCTCTGATCCTAAGAGAAAATAATTTCCTTTCTTCCTGTGACTTCAGGAAAAACCTTTTCTTAAAGATCATTGGTCCATTTTAAATTTCCTGAAACATCCCAAAGTATATCTCCCGAAAAATCCCATGCAGGTATCCCCAATTACGGTTCCTAATCTCCTGAGAGAGTCAGTCATATTCTATTCCTGGTATAATTTAACCTCCATTGTTTAGGTCCTGTCATATATCACACCATCTTTAATAATGAGAAACAATAATGAAATAACAGCAACAAAACATATACTGTAGACTCAATAAATTGTAGGCTTTGTGGGTTCGGCCCTTCAACAGTGTTATCCTGTTTACTCTCACTAACATCTGTGGGCAATAATAACTTTGCTGATGAGGTAACGAGGAATGAAGGAATTAAGTAATTTCAGAGTAGGCAGTTCTTAAGTGGCTAATTGAGTCTAATTGCCCTTCTCCACTCTGCTAATGAAATCTTCCCTGCCCTGCTCCCGAAGTTCATTCAATCAGCACAAATCTGAATGCCTTGTCCTTGCACAGCTCACATTCTAATGAGCTGCCCCAAGAATCAGAAGCGATGACGTATGTAGACCGCGTGTGGGCGAGACCTAGTGCTGGCTTTGGCAGTAAAGTCCGCTTCTCCACCCAAAAAAGAGAAGGTATGAGAACACCTGCTCTTTCTGAGGGATTTGAGGAGAACAAAGCAAGTCCAAATGCCTTTCTCGTGTGTGTATGTGTTGGTTCCACTCATCTACCTTCATTCCAAATAGATGCATTCTGTCATCTAGATTCAATTGGAAAGTTGTGAAAAACTCTGGGTAAATCGAAAGAACATGAAAACTTCAAAGTGAGCTGGTGAGAAAAGGGAAAGCATTAATTCTGAATATTTGCCACCTGGGAGAAGATTTGCACTAAAATCTCGCTTCTCTTTTTTGTCTTGGCAAAACACCAATTGTATCACTGCAGGAAAGCTTAGTTAAACCAGTGCTTTCAACAATATCACTGGGGACATTTATCAATAAATAGATGCACTTGTTTTCTTCAGATACTGCAAGTTTGGGCAGTAGGTGCTAAAATGGCATCATTTACAAACAGAAGCATGAATGAGGCATTTATAACAGCAAACAATCACGTTAATGTCTGCCTTAAGTTGAATGTGTTTGACTTAAAATTATTTAGGACCACATAAAACAACCCATTAGAAAAGGAATACACTTGGGTCTTACCTAACAGTGCCTGGAGGAACTGTGTTTTGGGGGAAGATCTTGCCAAGGGGGCCATTCTCCAATATTTAGCCCCAGCCAAGACAGGCTCTTTCGGCTGGTGTTAATATCCCGAGATAAATCTTGAAAAGAACATGGTTGTAAAGAAGACAGAGCACAGGTGTTTAGGTAACTAACACAGCTCCAACAGCCACTCATTGTTAATGTAACAGAGGATTAAGAATCCCGGTTTTACTCAGATTTGAGCCAGAGAGAGACCATCACATCACTCAATCTGGATTATTTGGTGTATGCTGGGTAGAAAAGCTCATTGTAGTAAAGTCTCTGCAGAGAATCATCAGAATTACCTTCTGCTCACGGTGAAATCATGAGAAGATAGTCAAGACATGCTATGTAATGGGGAAAAAATAACACGTAGTTACCGAAAGCCATATGAGAGATGAGAGAAGGTCAATGCTAGGGAGAAAGGAAAGCGTCAAGGTATCCTAGGGATGGAATAGAATCATACACAGTTTTAGTTTGGAGCATTATATTAGAAATGTTATGTAGCTTTGAATAACAGTGGGACATGGCCATGGACAATGCACTGACCTCCGATGGAGTTGAGTTGGACTTGACCCACACATTCAAAACACCGGACTCGAAATTCTTTCTGCCAAGCTTTAAGTCAGCTTCGGTACTATCAGAGCACAAGGAAAACACTGGAGGACCAATATCATGAAAAAAAATAATTACGGTTCTTTCAAGTCAAAGAAATACTATGGAACTATTGATAATGATGGGGTAGAACCCATTTCCTTAACATTGACAGTAGGTGGAAGATGAGTGTGAATTATTATGATATGGGAGAACTTAGAGACCAGTCCAGAGAGAATGTGAAGTGGCTTTTTTTTTAAAGATTTTATTTATTTGACAGACAGAGATCACAAGTACGCAGAGAGGCAGGCAGAGAGAGAGGCAGAGAGAGAGGAAGGGAAGCAGGCTCCTTGCTGAGCAGGGAGCCCGATGTGGGGCTCAATCCCAGAACCCTGGGATCATGACCTGAACTGAAGGCAGAGGCTTTAATCCACTGAGCCGCCCAGGCGCCCCTGAAATGTGTTTTGTTTGTTTCAGTTTCGTACCGTGTGTCCACATATAACATGTAAAAGATATGTCCCAACGGAAGAGCAGTACTGATATCTTATGAGAGGATCACACTTTTACTTTTAATATGTATTTTTTAATGTTTTCACTATGAAACTTCATGATATCAGAAGAAAGGGTAACACAAGCAACAGCAGTGAAGAGAACCAGTTCTCCTGTGTTTTTTATCTTCTGATCTATACTGTTTTCCAAGAGAGAAAGCCATGGTCACTTTTTTCTTTTTTTAGCATTTTTTAAAATTTCTTTTCAGTGTTCCAGAATTTATTGTTTATGCACCACACCCAGTGCTCCATGCAATACGTGCCCTCCATAACACCCACCACCAGGCTCACCCAACCTCCCACCTCCTGCCCCTCCAAAACCCTCAGATTGATTTTCAGAGTCCACAGTCTCTCATGGTTCATCTTCCCCTCCAATTTCCCCCAACTCACTTCTCCTCTCCATCTCCCCATGTCCTCTGTGTTATTTGTTATGCTCCACAAATAAGTGAAACCATATGATAATCGGTCATCTCTGCTTGACTTATTTCACTCAGCATAATCTCTTCCAGTCCCGTCCATGTTGATACAAAGTTGGGGATTCATCCTTTCTGATGGAGGCATAATACTCCATAGTGTATATGGACCACATCTTCCTTATCCATTCGTCCGTTGAAGGGCATCTTGGTTCTTTCCACAGTTTGGCGACCGTGGCCATTGCTGCTATAAACATTGGGGTACAGATGGCCCTTCTTTTCACCACATCTGTATCTTTGGGGTAAATACCCAGTAGTGCAAT
>PISX010027583.1:0-22717 GCA_004024625.1 Mellivora capensis | reverse complement strand
GGTGGCTCAGTTGGTTAAGCAGCTGCCTTCGGCTCAGGTCATGATCCCAGCGTCCTGGGATCGAGTCCCACATCGGGCTCCTTGCTCCGCAGGGAGCCTGCTTCTCCCTCTGCCTCTGCTTGCCACTCTGTCTGCCTGTGCTCGCTCTCTCTCTCTCCCTCTCTCTCTGACAAATAAATAAATTAAAAAAAAAAAAGAATGTGACAGTTAATTGGAGAAGTGTCTTATTTTTGTTGTGTTACTGATTGTTGTTGGCCCCAGACCCCTCCACATTCAGGTTAAAGTCTTAACACAAATTATTAAAAATTGATTATGTGCCTGGTAGTGTTTTAGTTGTCATGGGAATTGTGATTTTTGCCCATAGAGCACTTACGGATAAGCTTCTGTTGTTCTCTGAGTAAAAGGATTACTGGAGAGGGAAAAAACCCCAGGATCAGGACATAGCTCTTCCCTCTAGATTGGGCTTATCTATTAAGCAACACCTTTGAGAAATGTTATTCAAATGGCTGTAAGTTAAATTCCTCCAGGCGATGACTCCCCATCCTTGTGAAGTGCCTCGTTCAAAGCCAGAATCACCATTGCTATGACCTTTTCCTGGTAGAGTGACCTCCAAAAAAGTTAATTTGATAAATTTAAACAGAATCCTAACATATTGAACAAGTAGGCTAACACCAACAAAAAGAAATGTGGGAGGTAGGCATAATAAGGCCTCCATTTAGTTTCAGCAGTTAATTGCACAAGCAGAAGATTGGGGAGGTCTGGCTTAGTAAAGGAGTGCTTGAAATGGGGTTCTAGCACTCACAGACTGAGGCCAGCAGTGTAAATTTCTCTAAAACCAAATACAGATTTAGGTTGCATTAGAGAAATATAACACTCAGATCCAGATTTAATAGCTATACTGTATTATGAAGTTATAATGTATTTGGAGTATCACACTCAGGACCATCCTCTGAGTTAAAAAACATTCACAAACCAGAGAATAACAGGGGACATTGACCAAGATCTAGAAATAAGTCACATGAAGATCCAGTTGTAGGAATTAGGTACTCAGCCAGGGAAGGGAAGACTTAGAAGACATGCAGTAGTATCAAGTATCTGGAGGGCAGTCGTATGGAAACCTGGTAGAGGATATCTCAGTTCCCCCAGAAGCACAACCAGGATCAGTGCATAGAAGTTACAAGAAAACATTTCTTCTTATTGTTAAGGAGAACTTGCCACTATCAAAGCGCTTCAGACATGGAGTGGACTATCTCTATGCAGTGGGGAGCTCTCTGTCACTCAAGTAGAGACTGGAAAACCATCACCTTTAGGTCAGGACTGCACAGTTGTACAGACCAGTTAGTTCACCAAGGGCATCTGGCCAGAGGGGAAACTAAGGCTGAAATCCAGTCAGTACAGCAGTAGCTACATCATGCATCTGGCATCGGTCACCCAGAGGAAGAGGCACCCTTCTATTATTCTCCTAAAGGGCCCCCAAGTCTATCAGATGCACAAAGATCTCATCAGGTAGGAGATCAAGTCATTAATGCTAACTCCCTGCCAATTCTTATCATCCAGTAGTCTGTGGTCACAGTTACATTTAATATAAACTCAAGAAAATAAAGTGAAGAAGAAAATCCAAGCATATAGTTTCCATTTAACCCGAAGGACCATAATTTAATTACACTTTGAAAAGTATTGATATAGGTGTCAATGGGGCCCCTGGGTGGCTCAGTGGGTTCAGCGTCCAGCTCTTGATTTTGGCTCAGGTCATGATCTGCATGGAGCCTGCTTAAGATTCTCTCTCTCCCTTTCCCCCAACCCCTCCCACCATTCTTTCTCTCCAAAAAGTAATAAATAAATAAAAGTATTTGTACAGGTGTAGAGATTACTTAAAAATAAATTTGAAATTAAATAAAAGCATCGATGCATTTGAAGGCCTCCTTAACTCCCTCCCATGGGACATTCTGTGATGTACTGCTGCTGGAGGGCATGAGCCAGATGGGGTGGTTTTCCATGCTTGGTAGGCTGTCCTCATAATAAGGGCTGGACTCTGCCACCTCTAAGGCCTATTCAGTGCCTGTCATAACTTCCTTTGGAGATGAAGTACAATTAAATGTTTTCTGCTGAAAATACTTTTACTTAAGTGTGAAATTTTAGAAGCAAGACATGGCACTGTACATATAATTCCATTTCAGCTCTACTGCATAGAAATTTTCTGGAACAAAAGACAAAATAGCAACAGATCTACTCTCTGGGGGTTGAGGTAATGGGTGATTTTTTTTATGGGTGATTTTTATGTATTTTATAAACAGAAAATGAATACTGTAAAACAATCTCTCCTTCACCTTGTAAAATAAACACATAAAACATCATATTTCACCACATATGGTTAGGAAGAAAAATGCTCTCAACTTCACACAACCAAAGTTGTCTGTTCTACTGAGCTAACAGGTCAGTATAGGAAGTTATCCCTGGTGTGTCTAGGTTGGTTGTCGGAGGTTAGTAGCCTGCTAGTGACACAAAAAAATGTAAGTTTCTAAAGAGCCTAAATTTCATCTTCCTACCCTGTCAGCAGCTTACTCACGGATGGGATTCACACCTTTTCCATTCTCATTTCTTTAATCGCATTACTACAATATGCTACCAGAGCAAACTGAGTGCAATTAAAATCTTTTGGGGAAAAAAGACACCTCATTTACTGAAGAAAGGCTCCTGGAAATGAGCTTCAGAAACAGACGGGGTAAAATGCTACATCCAAGAAGAGTGAGTTTCCTTAGATACCATACATGTTGAAGCAGGAGAAGGCGTCAGCTGAAAACAAACATCTGATGCAGTACTTTTCCCTCCTGGCTGTGTTCTGCCTCCAGGCCAATGCTGGGAGGGGACCGTTTGGAAGACAAAGAGGAGGAGCAAGAAGCAGCTAGTGGGAGTAAATGGTCCGGAGCGCTAGTACCAGATAGGGCCACACGCATCGCTGCATATCAGGGTCAGCAACCTGGGCCCCCTCTTGTGTTTCTGGGCCTAGAGATTTATCTTAAATTAAAGCCAGGACCAGGTAGATTTCTTTTTAGAACTCTCTTTTTCTAGTCCATCAGTCACATTACTGTGTAGTAAGTACAGAATCTAATTTCCCCTTTCCTTCCACCTTTCCCTTTGTGATTTGCGTTTGGTGGCATGCAGTTTGTGCCCCATTCAGGACACTCTTGTGATTGTCTGGGTGTGCGGCAGTCCACTTGGACTTCTGTCCCTTGTATCATCCTGGGGCCCAACAAGCTAAAGGGCCTGTTCCCACTGCAAACACACTTCCAGGACAGACGTTCCCCATGAGCTCGTACTGGCTCTCACTGAAAGTGGACCTTCAGCATGGGGAAGAGACAGGCATGTGTGAACTGGCGATAGTTAAAGCCAGTTGGCAGGTCTCATCATGAAAAGCAGGCTGAGGAGGAGGGAGGGTACTTTTATCAGGAGGCAGAAAAAATAAGATTAAATATCTCCCTCCAAAAAGCACATTTGTAACCATTCTAGTTCTTACCTCCAGAAAAATCTTAGGGCAAGGGGGTAAGGTCATTCATCCTTTCTTACCCAGCAGACTATTCAGTTAACTAGTGTGGCCCCTTCCTTTCCCCACAGGTTTATCAATGGCATATGTTCTATTTAGAAAGTCTTACAGATTTGGTTGGAGGCAACCTACAATACTCTCAGGGCCCAGTTATAGTCATTTATTGGCTAAGACCTATAAAATGAGTCCTTTTTAACAAGACCTTTCTGTGTTTGGCTGTATGTGATAATTTTCTAGAATCAAGTAATTGCAATGCTTACATGTAGAAATTCTACCTAGAATTCTATCTATGTGGAGAAATTCCACCCGGGGGAAGGACTTGTTCATGTGTCTTGTTCATCATTTGTATCCTCAGAACCTCACGCAGAGTAGACTCAAATAGGTGTTGAGTAAATATTTGTTGAATGAATGATTGAATGAATGAATATGCATGGCTATAAAATTCTGAAAAAGAATCAAGCAATTTAGACCCCTCTTTGGAGTGTCTATAAACAAACTCTATCCTTCCCTCTCAATCCGTATTAAGGCCTCCCGATGCCATTGGTCTTCATTTATCTACAGTCTTGTCTCAGTGTGTGAAGCATAAAGTAATGTTACTTTAGGCATAAATTCCAAATAAAAATGCAACTTATGGGATTTTGGTAGAAGCATAGATTTTTCACTTATTTACTTAAAAAAAATTTTTTTTAAGATTTTATTTACTTATTTGACAGAGATCACAAGTAGGCAGAGAGGCAGGTACCGAGAGACGGGGAAGCGGGCTCCCTGCTGAGCAGCAAGCCCAATGCAGGGATGGATCCCAGGATCCTGAGATCATGACCTAAGCGGAAGGCAGAGGTTTAACCCACTGAGCCTCCCAGGTGCCCTAATTTAAAATTCTAGATAGACTTTTCCCCTAAGCAATGTAAGGATAAGTGATTGGGAAATGATAGTGTTCTGAGCAAAAGAGGTCTTTTTGCAGTTTAGGAAAACCTTGCTAAACACAGGACTGTATTTTTCCCTCAGAGTACGGAGAGAAAAACGGTTTCCCTCAGCCGGTAGAATCACTCTGCTTATTCCATACACACACATACACAATAGAATAACATAGATAGATACAAGGCATTCTATTAAAACCACCTTTAGGAAAACCTCAGGCACCTCATGTGCAATAAATGGGCTGTCATCACGGCAGCTTGGAAAAAAGAAACGTACAGAAAAGGCATCAAGAGAACAAAAGGAATATATTTCATTTTTCATGTACCAGAGGAAGCCTGAAAAAATGAAATACCCAGGAAATTCTCCTGAGAAAGGGGGTCAACTGTTTTGCTCTCCACTTTCTCACATCTTGGTAAGAGGAGGAGTACTCTGTAAGGCAGCCTGCATCTTCCCCCGTTTTCCAATTAGAGCTAAAGATGGAAAAGAGTCCATCTGTAAGAAAGGCAACTGATTTTGAATTCTTAAAAATATTATCTGGGCCTTAAAAAGAATCATGAGCTGATGTGGAGGATTTGCTTCCAATAATTGGGGTGGGTGGCAGACCGAGGGGACAAGAGTGCTTGTGAGTGGAGCCACTGATGAAGCTGGGTGATAGGCACAGGGGAGTTCATTATCCTCTTCTCTCCACTCTCATGTACTTTTGAAATTTCCCATTTAAAAAAAAAACAAACTAAAAGTGATGGACCTTCAAAATGGAAAAAAAAACTTTTTTTTTTTAAGATTTTTTATTTATTTATTTGAGAGAGAGGCAGTGAGAGAGAGCATAAGCGAGGAGAAAGAGGAAGAAGCAGACTCCCCGTGGAGCTGGGAGCCCGATGCGGGACTCAATCCCGGAGTCCCGGGATCATGACCTGAGCCGAAGGCAGTCGTCCAACCAACTGAGCCACCCAGGCGTCCCAAAAAAAAAAACAACATTTTTTGAGGTTAGTATTGTAAATGGCAGATGCATAGAGAATGAAGTCAGAAGCCCATTCATGATACGCAGGTCTCAGTCCCAAAACATACCATGTGTGGCCTTGTCTTAGTTACTGTAGGTCTTCAACCTTCAGTTTCAGTATCTGGAAAATGGAAAAAATGTCTAGCTTACCCAGCATATCAGGCATTATGAGGATAAATGCATCAGTATTTCTGAGAATACTATATAACTTGTGAAATTATACAAAGCTGTGAAGTCAATAATTTTACTAGACAAGCGCTTTAACCAGCTAAGCCACGGAAGTTAATAATTTTAATTGAATTATAAACCTATCTAAAGTTGTTTGTTCCTACTTTTCCCAAATATGCACTTCATTAAACCAGTTCCAACCAGAACCAGGTCCAAACTGTTCTAAGACTATACTATCAGAACAAAACTGAAATAGTTTCCCTTCTTTTCTTCTGCTTCCATTGGGTATATGAGCTCCACGTGCAGTCTCCTCCTCACTCATGTTTCTGCCTTCCACCTTGCCCTCTGCAGTCCTCCTACCATTTACTGCCAGAGAAATCTTCCTGGAATACCACTTGGATCATGTGACTCCCTTGTTCAAAAAACATTCCTGGGTCCCCAGTGCCCATGGGATTAATGCAGTTTACTTAAACCATCTTTCAAAGTCTCTACCACCTGGTCTCTAACCTCCCTTCCAGCTCCTTCACACCTGTTCATGTTCTCACATTTTCAGCTCCCAAGCAATAGGTATTTTGTTCTCCATTTCTTCTCTTGGAATGCAGGACCCCTCTCCTCCCTGTCTGCCCACATCTTATCAAACCCTGGGAATCAGCCTGAACCCTTCCTCCCCCAGGAAGACTTCTTAAACCTTTATGGACCAGATAATGTTTCATTTTTCTCAGTTTTCAACATGTGTGATTTGGCAACGAATCACATGTTCCCTTGAATGATATCACTTTTATTTTTCTACCAAATGGTGAATTATCCCTACTGTTACTTTCTTCCTAGCCCATCCAGTTTGATTATAAACTCTTCGAAGGCAAGAATTGTGACTTTTATATCCTTCTGCCTCAAGGCCCAGTCTTGGCACATAACGGGCACTTTCACTAGCGTTTATGGGAAAACATTACCAGAACTGAGGTAGAATTTTATAGTCTCTGATGGCTGTACTTAGCATATTAATACTAACCTCGTTTGTATTCCTTTGGTTCTTAAAAACAACTTTAATTTTTTTTTCAGTTTTACACAGTACCTCATAGAGTAGCATAGTAAGGGGAAAGTTCAGTCGTAAGTGTTACATAGAGCTAAATTCAAATCCTAACCTAGATATATTAACTGTGTGAAATCCTGGCAATTTACTTGACCTCCTTATTCCTTAACTTCCTCAGTCGTAAAGTGAAAATGCGGTAATCCTACTTGCTCTGCACAATTGAGCACAATATATATAGTGCCTGGCACATCATCAATAAAAGGCAAGTATTTTCTTAGTGCACATCATATGGCTTTGACAGGTTGTCAAAATGAAGGATCATGGTTCTTTCTAACTCTTAGGGATCAGGATACCATAAGTATAGAACAGGGCCAGGAAAAGCCTCTACCTACTTCTCCAAGCCCTGCCACCATGCTCTCTATTTGCTCTTGTGCACCCTTGACCATAAGGGTTATAGGCTAAATATAGCTGGAATCCCTAATTGTCAAGCTAAAAAGTCCTACATCCCCAGGCCATTCTTCATCCCTTTCTATATTAGGCGAATTTTCTTAGTGGATTCTTTGGAGGCTCCCCTTCAATCCAAATCCTCTTTCTTTGCTTGCTGTTTCTTTCTTAGCAACCCTAATTATACTCTGCTCTCCCGCAGTCTTCTAACTACACTTATGTCTAGTTTGCCAGTTCTGAACCTTCTGAGCTACAGTCTATAAATCATCATGATTTCTGAGTGATCCAAAGTTGCCTCATCTAGACGAGACCCAAAACAATGATATAGATGGATTTCACTCATAAAGCACAACGTTGTCAATACTTGAGTGTATAAAACTAGTAGAATGCAAGGTCAAAGAGGATTAGCATCATCTGGAATTGGCCTTTAGATAATATCTTCTCTACATCGAGGGCAGACTTCTGGACATGTGTTCGCTAACACACAAGAAAAAATACCAATGGGGCATCTGGGTAACCCAGTTGGGTAACTGCCTTCAGCTCAGGTCTTGATCCTGGAATCCTGGGGTCGAGTTCTGCATCAGGCTCCCTGATTAGTGGGGAGTCTGCTTCTCTCTCTTCCCCTCACCCTATTCTTATGCTTTCTCTCTCTCTCTCAAATAAATAAAGAAAATCTTAAAAAGAAAGAAAGAAAAAGAGAAAGCATCAACGTGTGAAGGATGCCAAAATCCAATAAACCACAATTGAAAAAACCTTGTTATGTCAGAATTCTGTCATTGTGGCCATTGTTTTCATACTTGAAAAAGAAAAAAAAAAGTATTACAGGAACAATAGCCATAAAAGCATTAGTTTTCAAAGAAACGAACAGGGAAAATGGAATCACAAGATTATTATACTATTATATACGCATAAGGACTTTTGTGCATCTGACCCACTGTATAGAATGACATTTCTGAGATGGATGTCTTGTGACTCATCTACTTAAAATTGATCTATTAGCAACAAATGGCCATCTTACTTTAGAGTTATAACAGAAGTTGCATTCATAAAGCCTTTTTTTTTTTTTTTTAAGATTCTATTTATCCATCTGAGAGAGAGAGAGAGAGTGCACAAGCAGGGAGAAGGAGCAAAGGCACAGGGAGAAGCAGGCTCCCTGCATAGCAGGGAGCCTGATGCAGAATTCCATCCCAGGACCCCGGGATCATGACCTGAGCAGAAAGCAGACGCGTACCCAACTAAGTCACCCACGTGCCCCCATAAATAACAGTTTTATGTTAGTTACATTTTTTTCAAACACAAGATTAGACTTCAATTTTTCTACTTTTAACCCACTGAGCCACCCAGGCGCCCCCAATTTTTCTACTTTTGCAACTCATTCTTAAGTGGTAAAATGGGACTCAAATTCTGAATTAGAATTGTTTTTCTACTACCCATTATTGCTGAGCCGGTTTGAATTCATCTTCATTGATTGCAAACAGACCAAAGGAGCACTGTTGGTTTCCATTATGTGGGTCTCATTTTTACAACATAATCATCTCACCGGAGAAGTTTAGCAAGTGTGAATGTAAACAACTAGCTCTTTCATTAGTACCCAGTAATGGGTCTTATCCACTAAAACCCATTAAAAGAGAAAAGAAATATTGTCAAAGTCCACTCACTCTATTTGCGAATCTACTAACAAGCAAGTATGTCCAGAAAAAAAAAATCCCAGAGATACCAGGAGTCTCAACACAGAAAATATTATTGTCAGTGAGGTCCTCTTAAAATCCAAAAGGTGACCATATGTCTGTGGATCTAAATCATATACTCAAAGAATGATGGAGTATTAGTGCCGAAAGCGACTTTGGTAACCATCTGGCCCAGGGATGCTAGTTGGTGTCTCAGCTAGAGTCAGAACTGTTTGTGTCTCATCTCCCAGTTCATTGTGCTCACCTCACTACTATATTTGCAACGTTTTCCAAATCAACTATTAAAATCAGTCATGGTTATTTTCAGGCATGTAATGCCAGCTTTGCTACCACTCCCTCAATAGCAATTGATTTCTCTGGAACTACCAGGACTATATTTGGTTTATTTTTAAAGCCAAGCAGTTTTTTAAATCTTAAAATACTTCGTTTTCAAAACCTAAAAGGCTCTTTATTTAGTCCACGATGAATATTTGAGTAGTGTTAAATTTATCATTCTGGCAGTACTCACATTGTACTTGTCATTAATTGTGACTCATCAAAGAATGTTTTGATGTTGAGTCCTTGGCTAACAGATGGCTCTGTTTAGAGGAATTGAGGCAGTGCGCTATGAGGTCCAAGGAGAGAAACTTACATAATTAGTCACTAGCGTGGTTTTGAATTTGTAAGAAAGCAAAGCAGTCTGTAATGATGAGGTTAGGCTTTGTATTGAGGTGGGGAAGACCTCTTTTCTATTCTGTTCAGAGAGTGGATAGAAGAGTTGACGTCAGTGTTGCTGCTGTGCCAGGTGTGAGTTGGAATGACTTAAATGGCCAGCGGAGAGACCAAAAATCCAGTACTGGAACGTTTCTGTTTCTGTGGGGCCTGTCATCCTGGAAATTGTTGGGCACAGAGACCACTCTACAGGGAAGGGCAGCCACTTGTGCCACAGTAGTCCCAATAAGAACTCGAGAATAGGATGTAAACAACAGACCCTACTTTTAGAAAGCATTCATCTCAGAGGCAACAGAAACATGCAAAAACGTCTCCCCATTCTTTCTCCTTCTCTTTCAATTTTTCCTTTCTAGATTATTTTTCCCTCTTTTTTCACTTAGGTCCATCATTTGTACTCGAAGTCATGAACATCCCTCAGTACAACCTTATTCAGCACCTACATGCCAGCTACTAGGTTAGATGTGAGTGGTTAGTCTGAGGGTCTGGGTCCTAGTGTGCACAAGTGACTCATCCTTCAGAATGGCACTTAGTATTTCCACCTTACGTAAGAAAAAGAGAACACACATTGTGTCATAAATGGGACAAAGAGAAACCTGAAAGATAGCCTTTAAATTCCCTTAGATATATTCTAGAAGGATCACATACTAAACCTCTCTGAGCCTCAGTTTCTTCATCTATAAATAGGATAATAATATATCCCTTGTGGAGTTAACATGAATAAGCACAGTGTCTTGCCCACAGTAAGGACTCAATAAATGGTCTCTGGTTTAGGAGGGAAAGTAAAATAAGTAGTAAACTAGATAACGTAAGTAGACAATGATGCTTACTTGTTTGCTAGCACTAGGAAACACAGGAAAAATGATTAGGAGCCAAGGCAAACTGGCAGTTGAATGAATAGTCAACGAGAAGAGGCTATTTTAAAAGGGTATCTGGCAAGAGCACAGCATTCAAAATCAAAGTGATAGGGCTTTCACTGGATGTCTCTGGAAGGTTACCTCAGACTGGGGCCCCCTGCCTTAAAAGCACCGTGAGAAGAACTGAATCAAGTAATGTCAATGACTAAATGACTTCTGGAAGGTCAATAGGAAACAGTGGGAAGGATCAAGGATTTGGGGTAGACAACCTGCATTTGAGCCCCTGTTTAACATTTTTTAACCACTTCACTAGAACTTTTCACAAATACTTTAACATATAACCTCACTCTGTTTTCACACTTGTAAAAAAGATGAAGACTCTTCTGTAAATTTCAGAGAGCTTTTGTGAATATGCACTTGCCAATTGCAGAACATTATATAAATCAATGTTCAAGGTCTGAAGGGGAAAAATATTTACTCCTTTCAAAAAGACACACTTAACTGCCTCCTGATGTTATAGGTAACAGAGTAAATAAGGGACAGACGATGATAATTCTTCATTTTCACAGAGGGCAGAGTTGAAGGAAGTGAGTTAACAAAGTTTAAACAATCAATGATGCAGACACAAAAGAGAAAAAAAACTAAATATAAAGTTATGTAAACAACGGCCAACGATTAATGGACATTAGTAATCCCCTCCTTGCTTCTACTTCTGAAATTCATAGACTCATAATTTCCAGCCTTTTTGGAAAGATACGTACATGCAAGGGAAGTGCTATATAGCATCTTTGACAAAAATGATTTAAAATTCACTTCATTTGATGCCTCGTAGTGTTGCACAGTAAGGTTCAGAAACACTGCCTAATATAGGCAGTTACATTTGGGGGATATTTTAGCTGACGTAAGACACAGGGACAAGATCATAAACTGAATGACTTTGAGATTCCTTCGTTCAGTCTATTTTTCTTAGGTGACCAGATGTTTCTAACTAACTGGGATGTTGAAAACTTTGGAGCAGAAAATACGTCATTTCACATCATGTGTATTTTAATTGGTTTGATTTTATTTATCTTTTTTTTTTTAAATCTTCCCACAAAACAGCTGGATTTAAAAGAACTAAATGAGGAAGAAAATTCTGATTTCCCTTCCGATGAGCTGTTTGTATGAGAGCTGATTTAGTACCATCAATACTTGAAGAGACTTAAGGAAAAAAAATGTGTCTGGATTAAAACGTTAAAAATAGAAACATAAATTCCAAGATTAAGTCCCTTGAGTTACTTGACATTTGATGTAATTTCCCCAAACTTATTTTCTTTGTAAAGGTTTATAAATTTATGAGAGAAAATGCCTTATCCTGCCTAGAGATTATTGTGTCAATTAGGAATAAACAGGATTAGAGAAAACTAAACATTGGTTTATATCATTTATCTCATTTAATCTCAAATGAAGCTGCCTATGTATCTTCATGATAAACATAAACTGAAGCTCAGGTTAAATAACTATCTACCACCACATTGCTAATAAGCATGGCTGCCAGGATTCCAGACTAATCTGATTCTAAAGTTTATGTGTCATTCACCTACGTGGGTGCGCGCGTGCGCGCGCACATTGCCCTTGACTTTGCTCTCTCTCTCCTTTCAGATTGTCACTTGTTTCAGACTACCTCATTGCCTTTCCTGTGCCCTCCTTTATCAGATTCACTCAACACTACGTTCATTGGGTCTCATTTCAAGACATTTCCTGAACCAGACCTTGTCGCACCACCAATAATACTATTATCTGGGAAATGTTCTTCCCGTTCTTCACTGAGTAGCTGAGATTATATCATCCCCAAAAAGAAAGCTTTCCCTGAATATTTGGGAACTTTCCCTGGGCCTGCAACCAACCCAAATCCCTTGTCATTTATTCAGTATTTCAATATCTATTATTCCCCTCCAAATTCACTAATCTCTTATTTCCATCTAGTCAAACTTTAAGAACAGTTGTTTCAGAACTAGAAGAAACCTAAGCCATCATCTCATCCAAACTTCCTATCAGTTGGCCCAGCTCTGCTTGTGTCATGTCCCTACGAGATGAAGGCTGTGCCTCTGCTCGTTACCTCCATGGAGGTGGGCACTGAGCCTTGTCAGGAGCACCTGGAAGAATAGCACAGAGGTGCTTCGAGAGTCCCAACATAGTCCCCAACATGGGGGGAAAATCCTTTGCTTCTGTTGGACAGCATTCATAGAGCACTCACTGTGGTCAAGATATAATGGCCAGACCTTAGGGTGAGTAAATAGTGAGTGGGACACAGTCCTTATGTAACCCCAAGGAACATGATCTCATGATTATTCCTTGTGAGGGAATGAGCCTACTGCATGAATGTCTGTTAAAAAAAAAAAAAAAAAGAGAGAAAAGATGAGTTTAGAGATGAATATTTTGAGCTTGAAGGAAATTTCATAGATAATGGGAAGGAATAAGAAAAGACTTCATGAAAAAAGGTTAAATTTTACCTTAGGCCTTGCAGGATGGTGGGAAGGATCTTAGTCATGGCCAAGAACCTCTAGCTCCCACTCATCTTGTTGGGCAGGGTTATTTCATCAAGCCAAGAGAGGGTGGCTATGGCAAGTGCCAAGCTCTGGAGAAAGAGATGCTACAGAAATGCTAAGTCAAATGCCATAGCTGTGGTTCAGATATGGCAAACCAGGAAGAGACAGTGCCCCTTCCCCACACACATTATCACCTACACGTTTTGGGATGGCATGGGGTGGGGGAGTAAGAAGGAAACCCATTTATCTTTGTTGAGTCACTCTTATGCCTGCCTTTTAATATTACTCATTTTACTTTGGCCCCCAAATTCTCACTTTGTTCTCTCACTCAACCTCATGTGTCTGGGTAGGGAAGCTTATGGGGCTAACTGAATAATTTGGAGTCTATAAAGATAGCCTTTGAATCACCATCTCTCTCAGGGCCTTGGTGAGCCTGGGGCAGTGCTGAGGGTGTTGATGAGCTCACCCATCTGCTTTGAGCCTCAGCCTCCAGCAGGCCTCCATCTCGTGGGTGAGCATACCGCAGAGGCGTCTCTGGCCCACAAGAGCAGCCTGGATCGCAGTCCTGTGACAGTCCCCAGGGGCAGCACAAGAGCAGGAAGGGATGAGAAGTGCACAAACTGAATCGCTCTTTTCCTGATGATATTTAATTGAATCTGGACACCAGCAAGGCTTGGCTGAGTAGCTTTCTTCCCATCACGTGCAGCTCAGCCCTGCCAAATTTCTCCTATAATGATCATTCCAACCAGGTAGCGCAGAACCTTTTCATAGAATGAGTCCTTGGGTAAAGATCAAGAAACCTGGGAACTGGTTTCAACTGAGCCATAAACTTTAGGCAAGGCACTTATGATCTGTGAATTACATTTTCTTGATTTATAAATTGGGAACAATACCCATCCTGCTGGTCTCTGTGAATTTTGTGTCTGAGAATGTAAAACCACATAGTAGCTGAGAATACCCTTTGAAGAGTTAAAAATGTGCTGAGTATTATTACTAGAGTCTTACTGTTAACACACCTAAGTGCAAATAATACCACCCGTGGAGGTAACAAAATGTACAATATGGAAACTTGCTAAGGAGCCTTTCTGTTTACACAAGGAGTGTAAATTGTAGCTAAGGTGTGAGGTTATTGTTGCTGTTGTTATTGGCGGGGGAAGTTGGAGATGAAATGTGAGGGAAGTGGGTGCGAAGGGAGAAAGGATGTGAAGAGCAGAGAAGGATCTACAGGGCTCAGTGAGCATCCTGGCTTCTGTCTTGAACACAGTAACTTCCTTACTTAGAGTAGAGATGTTTCACTGTGTTTTCCTATTGCTGTCTGACCAAGCCTTCTCATTGTTGATCTTCTTTTGGTTGAGGAGAACCGGTGACCCTTGCTTCCTAACTCGCTTCCTAACTCTGCCCGTCTACACCACCCTGGGTGGAGCCTTGCTTGGGGGGCATGGTGGGGAGTGGAGTGCAGTCAGAGAGAAGCCCAGAAAGCCTGAGTGAGGACTCCGTCATGCAAGGGTCCTGTCCCCTCCTGGGCACTCTACCTCAGCAGATTCTGAGGAGTTTTGCCTCCTTGGGAACTCTCTGAGAACCCTTTAGCAGATACCAAGACTGAACTATGTCCTCTTGATTGGATTCTTTCCTTGGTCAGGCCTGGCAGGCAAGTCCCTGGGGTGTGGTCTTTATTTCACACTGCCCCTTGGGTCAGCTCTGGGCTCCTCCTCTCAGCCTAAACAGAAATGCAAGCAGAGAAGACAGTCATTCTTTGGACATAGGACAGAGCATCAGTGGAAATTTACAAGGTCTAACCCCTGGTTTCTGGGGTACCCAGCAGTCGGGGCAGAAGCCCATATTCCTAATTTCTGTAACTTGCCAGGACCCGATATGATCTCCTTCTCAGTGGCACTTTTTTTTGTTGTTCTCCTTATTCGCTTTCTGCTGACCTACAGTTTTCCTCAAGGAGGCAAACAAACCAACAATTGTTTGTCTCCACTGCCCCCACCAACCCCGATCACCACTCTTCCCTGATGGATTGCCCCAGCCTTCCAGCAAAGCTGCCTTCCACAGACCTGAGGCTCACTCTCCTGATCAAAGAGGACCCAGCTTAGAAGCTTCATGCAGGTTCCCTTTCCTATAACATTTTCTTGAGAAACTGCAGGAAAGGGCAGTCCTCATCTCTGAAATCTCTTCTGAAGACCCGCTCACCTGAGCATTCCCTCTGCATTGGCCACGCTCCCAGACCGGCCAGAATGCAGCAGTGCGCTGAGAGAGAGGCGGTTGCTGAGGTGTTACTGGTTTGCAACACCCTGATAAGGAGATCTCATTCCCTACTTGCTGGCAGAGTTCTATAGAGTAATTACATAAGTACCGCTGTGACACTGGGCGGAATCTCATTAAAAACTGCATAAAACAATCCAGTTGTGGTGGAGAATATCCATTTTATTCCAGTTAATTATAATCCATATGATAGAGCATTAGCCTGAGCATGAATGCTGGTGTTGCTCTGGCTTCCTGATAAAATGTATTTGGAATATATAATATGATATATGATATATATAATACATGGCATAGCACTTGTTTCTGTGGGGCATGATAAAAAGTCAATATAGGGCAGCTTCAGATTTTCCCACCTGGTGAGGAAGTCACTCGTTGTGCTGAGCAGATTGCTGTTTGGGCTCGCTCCTCCCGGGAGGACCACTTGGCCACCTGGGATGGGACACTCTATGGCAGTTTGACCACATGGCAACTCAGAACCACCCATGGACACACAGACAGATGCACATACACTCACCCTTGAGGAATGTGCCCCCTTAGTCACTTGGTCTCCCCTCTCAAGGTGGGAGAGAGGCCCGACCAGGAGAGTATGTGTCACGGGTTATCATTCCTCTATTTTCAAAGAGATAGTGGGCACACCCTTTTTTAGCACAAGGATGCTTTTGGTGGATAGCATGTGAATTATCCCTTGAATATCACTAAGTACAACAGATAAGAGCCATTCTAAATAGTCTCCTGATATGGCAGCCTAATCCTCGAGAGCATTGAAAGGCAATAATGTCTAATATTTTCATACCATCTGACTGTGTGTGAGGTGATTTCACACCCATCATGTTGTCCGTCTGTATTCTATATTTACTTTTCTTAAGTAATCTATATTTATATTATAATCTACATTTAATTATCCTGAGCACAAACTGTTTAATTCTTGAGATCTAAGAGCACCATGATCATTTTACTTATACTTTTCATTATTAAAAAATCACATCATGGAACATTTAGAAACCTGAGAAAAGCCCTCTTACCCTCAGCATCTTAACACATCGAGATTATGACTTGCTCTTATTTCCTCTCAGTTTTCTTAAGCATTTTTATCCATGAAATCATCATACTACACAATTTTAAGTGATTTTCCTGTGTGGATCTCTAGGCTGTGCCACCTGAATTTTGTAATCTGGCCCCATACCATGTTTAAAGGGAAGAAATCAAAATTAATCAACCTCCGTTTATATCTCTCGTTCAAAGTCAGTGTCACTTTGCCCATAATCAAAGTACCAGAAAGATGGTGAGGGGAGCATTCATTCTGTTAAGCACCCAGCTTTCCCTCTCTGGTTATTAAAGTAGCTGCGGGAGGCAGCTGGAGAGAACCATTCGAGAATCTGAAGATTGCTGTTGCTGGTAAGGACGTCCCAGCTGTGCCTTGTTGTTCAAGATCTCTTCATCTAAGGATGCCAAGTCCCAAGCTGAGCTCTCTCTGGGGACTCAGGCCCACTGAATGAGAGTGCTTGGCCTCTGCCTGCGTCATCTAGGAGCTGTGGGTGAAAGTGAGGTTAAGAAGCTCAGTTGATACTTCTTTTAATGAGACTCTGCTGGGAGGAGGTGGGGAGGGGAAGAGAGAGGGTGTGTGTGTGTGTGTGTGTGTGTGTCCGTCCAAGGATGCCTGAGATAGCTGAGAGAGAGGGCACAGAAATATCATCCCATGGACCTGTCATCAGCTTTTAGACTAGTGTAGATCAAGCATGGGTCTTCACTTCACAAAAAATGCATGTTTTAAAGGGTAAACTTAATTTCCTCCCCAGATTAGGATTTTTCTTGAGGAGAAAGGGAGTAGGTTTAGGATCTCATTAAAGGAGGACGTGTTCTTCCAGGGTCACATTCCTCTCCCGCCTGCACCCCTCCACCCTCCTTGTTCTGCCAAGCATGTCCAGCACACAAAGCGTCTAGACCTGAGATCTGAAGGGGTTTCTCTCTGCCAAGCATGTCCAGCACACAAAGCGTCTAGACCTGAGATCTGAAGGGGTTTCTCAGAGGCTGCAAAACTGCTGATACCTCAGCCGGGAGAGCTGAGTCCCCTGAGCTGTGGGTCTGTGTTTATCAGAACCCACCATGTAAGACAACCTCCTAGCCTCTTCGCACACCAGGAAGGAAGGGGGCATTTAGAGACAGTGAGGCACACCTGTGCTGAGCAGCTCATCTGTCATGATGACCAGTACAAGCTTCAAAGCCCCAGGCTCCCTGACAAGCACCCCCCTTCCCAGGTCGTGGAGTCTCCACGCAGCATACAAATGTTGTCTTTCTACTTTCATCCTGTTTGGTTTTTTTCCTAAGTAAGCAGAACTCCCTGAAGGGCACTTACTCTCCAAATATGTACATGGCTGAACGTGAGAGATCACTTCTGTCAGTAACAGATGCCTTGTGTCCCACGTATTTTCTTGTGTATTGTGCTATTCAATTTAGAACTCCTAATGCATGATTAATGTGTGTTTAGAAAGTCATTGCCTAATCGCACGGCTTCTTCACCTTTGGGACACTGGTGAGTACACAGAGCAGACTTCTGGAAACCACCACTGGCATGTGAGCAACAATCTAATAACGCTAGCGTTGTAGGAGGAGTGGACATTCTGGGGCTCGAGTGGTGCCTATCCTGTCCTCTGGTTTCCACTGAGCAGCATGTGACTTCTCGGTTTTCAGAGAGGGATTCCAGAACCGCTGGGCTCATTCGGTATTTCTGGGGCATCTACCTAGGCCAGTCTCCATAAGTTCCAGAAAGGGAAATTGCATGTGGGCCCTACCTGAAAGGTGCTTATGGTCTAGGAGGAAGTAGAATGGTTCGTGTATAGTTATAGGACTGGATAGAAAGTTAGGAGGGCCTTAAGGCTAATTTAGAAGAAGAATGGAAAGTCCACGGGCTCCCCTGGGCTGTGAGTATACATGGCCGTGAGTGGGACTGAGGGCAAGGCAGGGAGCAAGGACCTGGTGGATACTTGGGCAGTGGTGTGAGGGGCCTCCCTGCATCATCCACACGGGCATGGAAGTGGTAAGCCTGGCTGCCCACGGTGCTGTCACGGGTGAGCCTTCCTGAGTTCTCTCCCTGCAGGTTTTGCCTACCAACCAGGGGAGCCCAACAGCCTCCTTGCCGCCGCTTCGGGCCTATAGGGCAATGAAGCAGGAGAAGTGTCCCCAAAAGAAATCCCTGCATTCTTAATTTTTATTTACAAAGATCCAATTTGAATCTTATAATCTGTGAACAGATGGCAAATAGGAAAGAGAGACTAAAGTGTCTGACTCTGAACATTTTGGTCATTTTCATTTCATCTCATTTGCAACCCATCAAGGTCCTTATAAGATATGCATGTGACTCATCACAGAGTCTGAACTCTTAAAGTGGGTCATGCCTGAAAAATGGATGAGACTTTTGCTCTGAGGGATGTTAGTGAGGGGACAGTCTCAGGCCTGTCCTTTTCTGAGAATTCTTAGAACTGGTTGCATATAAATAGAGCCTGCAAAAAATATAGGAACTTGGCTTGAAGATAACATATATATAGAGAGAGTATCAGTATGTGTGTATTATATAGACTTTGAAAAAAATAAGAAGTACACCCTCTTTATGGAAACTGCTTTAGAAGTTAGGCTTATAATTGCTACATGATTCAGCCACCAAATTACTGAAGTGTTCCCCTCAAGGAGTATTTGACATTTAGTAGAAATTGTAATAAAATGAAGTGAGTATGTCAAAAATTCAAACATTTTAAATTCTTCAGCTTAGTCATACTTGAATTTAGAAGAAAGTGTCTCTTCAGGTAGGTACCTACCCCCCGCCACCCCGCCTTACTTAAAAACACTGGTGGGTGGCAGAGATGAACGCTGAAGAGGACTGAGGGCTTTCATTACAACAACCTGGAGATTTCCCAGGCAGCAGCCACGTATCAGAGAATAATACACTTTCAGTCTCTTTTATCCTGTCAGCTTGGTTATTTGTAGTTATTTTGGAAAATGCCATATGGCACAGAGATTAGGCATTCAGGTTCTATAGCTAACTTGCTTGGGTTCAAGTCCCAGCTCAGCCACTGGCTATGTGATAATAAACTGGTTACCAACCTTCCCTGTACCTTAGTCTTCCCATCTGTTAAGTGGGCATGGTAACAGCAACCATCTCCTAAGGCAGCTGCAAAGATCGAAGAATGCAAGTGAAATGCTGAACAGGGTGCCAGACACGGAGGGAGCCCTCGGTCAGCACTGACTGGCTTTTCTCCTTCCCTCCCCACCCCTCTCATCTGGCATCTCCACCGGCGGGAGACTTAAGGCAGCTATTGAAAACTCATCAGCTCCACCACTCTTTGGCTTTTGCTAACTGCTGGGCGTGAAAGGTTTTCTGTATGAGAGGTGTTAGAAATGTGGTGGGGTCTGAGTTCTCTCAGTTTTCCTGTGGTGCAGTTGCCTCTGCCTCCATCACATGGAAACTTGCATCTGTGGACCCTGGAGGTTTCCCAGGACGCTTGACACTCTCTCCCGCCCACCCTGGTGCTTCTTCAGCCTTTGCCTTTCTGGATCCCTCTGTCAGTGACTGGGTTTATTCCCTGGGCCCTCCTCCTGCTCCTTTCATCATTTGTTTATTTTGTCTTTTTTTTTTTTAAGATTTTTATTTATTTGACAGAGATCACAAGGAGGCAGAGAGGCAGGCAGAGAGAGAGAGGAAGGGAAGCAGGCTCCCCGCTGAGCAGAGAGCCTAATGCGGGGCTCGATCCCAGAACCCTGGGATCATGACCTGAGCCGAAGGCAGAGGCTTTAACCCACTGAGCCACCCAGGCGCCCCTTATTTTGTCTTTCAATGCCTCCCTGTTCCTTGAAACGTTCTTAAAATCAGGGATCATAAAAATCATCATTTGAAAATCAAAATGTTTAATTTCAAATGAATTTCTTTTGTAAATTTCTTCTTAGAAAACAATGCTGAAACTTTCAAGGAAGACAGTTTTCATGGTCAGTTTTTGCCTAACTCATAGTCGTCAGCATGGAATTAAGATGAGCGCTTCTAAATATACGGAGTTTGGAACACAGTATAAATGGAAATTTTTGTGGCCACACATGGCTTTTTGTAATCTACCAATAGTACATTTCTTAGCTAATATTCTTCACGCATACTCTCAGATCCAAAGTAAATATCTAGCAGCCATCCCTGTGTAATCTTGCTAAAAATGAATTATTCAAGATAGTTATACCAGGAAATTTAGATTTTTTTTTAAAGAGTTTGTACTTTTTTTTTTTTTTAAGATTTTATTTATTTATTTGAGAGAGAGCATGAGCGAGGAGAAGGTCAGAGGGAGAAGCAGACTCCCCGCGGAGCTGGGAGCCCGATGCGGGACTCGATCCTGGGACTCCGGGATCATGACCTGAGCCGAAGGCAGTCGTCCAACCAACTGAGCCACCCAGGCGTCCCAGGAAATTTAGATTTTAAAGGATATCATACAATGAAACAGAAGTCAGTTAAGTGGCAGTATTCATTAAATTCTGTTCAAGTGATAACTTTAAAAGCAGATTACTTCTACAGACAAGGGAAAGCAAGGTTATTTCCTTCCCCCCGCCTTTGGACCCATTCACCCCAAATTTACAGACAAGGTGTTTAGGATCATAAAAGCTTGTACTTTTTAAAGCTCATCAGTGAACCAAGATACATGGTTTACTGAAATGCTATTATGCAGGGTTTTAAGACTGAAGTTCTAGTTCTTGCTTCAGTAGCACATATACTAAAATCAGAACGATGAAGACTGAGGTTTTCTGTGAGACTTCCAAAGTATCTACTTTAATTAGCTTTAGTAAGTAAGCTAAGGAAACCCTCATTCAGAATGCTCCATCTTTAAAATCGAGATGGGAGTGTCTGAGGAATAGAGAAAAAGCCATGTGACCCCCCATATGGAGAACCAGGGGAAAGAAGAAAGCAAGATGAGTGAGAGACCCCCATTCTTTTTTATTATTATTATTTATTTTTATTAACATATAACGTATTATTTGTCCCAGGGCTACAAGTCTGTGAATCATCAGGATTGCACATCTCACAGCCCTCATCATAGCACATACCCTCCCCAGTGTCCATAAGCCAACCACTCTCTCCCCCACCATCCACTCCCCAGCAACTCTGTTTTGTGAGATTAAGAGTCTCTTATGGTTTGTCTCCCTCTCGATCCCAACTTGTTTCATTTTTTCTTTCCCTACCCCCCAAGCCCCCGCCCTGCCTCTCAAATTCCTCATATCAGAAAGATCATATGATAATTGTCTTTCTCTGATTAACTTATTTCGCTCATCATAATACCCTCTACTTCCATTCACATCGTTGCAAAAGGCAAGATTTCATTTCTTTTGATGAATGTATGGTATTCCATTGTATATATATACCACATCTTCTTTATCCATTCATCTGGTGATGGACATCTAGGTTTTTTCCATAGTTTGGCTATTGTAGACATTGCTGCTATAAACATTTGGGTGCACGTGCCCCTTTGGATCACTACATTTGTAACTTTAGGGTAAATACCCAGTAGTGCGATTGCTGGGTCGTAGGGTAGTTCTATTTTCAACTTTTTTCAGGAAACTTCATGCTGTTTTCCACTGTGGCTGCACCAGCTTGCATTCCCACCAACAGTGTAGGAGGGTTCCCCTTTCTCCACATCCTCGCCAACATCTGTCATTTCCTGACTTGTTAATTTTAGCCATTCTGACTGCTGTGATATCTTATTGTGGTTTTGATTTGTATTTCCCTGATTCCGAGTGATGTTGAGTACTTATTCATGTGTCTTTTGGCCATCTGGATGTCTTCTTTGCAGAAATATCTCTTCACATCTTCTGTCCATTTCTTGATTGGATTATTTGTTCTTTGGGTGTTGAGTTTGATAAGTTCTTTATAGATTTTAGATACTAGCCCTTTATCTTATATGTCATTTGCAAATATCTTCTCCCATTCTGTCAGTTATCTTTTGGTTTTGTTGACTGTTTCCTTTGCTGGGCAAAAGCTTTTTATCTTGATGAAGTCCCGGTAGTTCATTTTGCCCTTGTTTCCCTTGCCTTTGGCTATGTTTCTAGGAAGAAGTTGCTGTGGCTGAGGTCAAAGAGGTTGCTGCCTGTGTTCTCCTGGAGGATTTTGATGGATTCCTGTCTCACATTGAGGTCTTTCATCCATTTTGAGTTTATTTTTGTGTGTAATGTAAGGAAATGGTCCAGTTTCATTCTTCTGCAAGTGGCTATCCAATTATCCCAACACCATTTGTTGAAGAGACTGTCTTTTTTTCATTGGACATTCCTTCCTGCTTTGTCAAAGATTAGTTGACCATAGAGTTGAGGGTTTATTTCTGGGCTCTCTATTCTGTTCCATTGATCTATGTGTCTGTTTTTCTGCCAGTACCATACTGTCTTGATGATGACAGCTTTCTAATAGAGCTTGAAGTCTGGAATTGTGATGCCACCAACTTTGGCTTTCTTTTTCAACGTTCCTCTGGCTAATTGGGATCTTTTCTGGTCCCATATAAATGTTAGGATTATTTGTTCCATTTCTTTGAAAAGTTGATGGTATTTTGATAGGGATTGCATT
>PISX010027582.1:0-22787 GCA_004024625.1 Mellivora capensis | reverse complement strand
AACACGGAGGACATGGGGAGATGGAGAGGAGAAGAGAGTTGAGGGAAATTGGAGGGGGAGATGAACCATGAGAGACTATGGACTCTGAAAAACAACCTGAAGGTTTTGAAGGGGCGGGGGGGTGGGTGGGAGGTTGGGGGAGCCAGGTGGTGGGTATTATGGAGGGCACGCTTTACATGGAGCACTGGGTGTGGTGCAAAAACTATGAATCCTGTTATGCTGAAAAGAAATTTAAAAAAAAAAGATCATTTGCTTTAGCTCTCTGAAAAAAGTTGATAGTATTTTGATAGAGAATGCATTGAATGTATAGATTGCTCTAGGTAACATAGACATTTTAACAGTATTTGTTCTTCCAGTCCATGAGCATGGGATATTTTTCCATTTCTTTCTGTTGTCCTATATTTCTTTCATGTGTATTCTATAGTTTTCTGAGTATAGATCCTTTACCTCTTTGGTTAGGTATTCTTAGGTATCTTATGTTTTTTGGTGCAAGTATAAATGGGATCAACTCTTTGATTTCTCTTTCTTCTGTCTCATTGTTTGTATATAGAAGTGCAACTGATTACTGTGTATTGATTTTATATCCTGCCACTTTGCTGAATTCCTGTATGAGCGCTACCACTTTTGGGGGGGGGGGAGACTTTTGGGTTTTCCACATAGAGTATCATGTCATATGCAAAGAATGAGAGTTTAGCTTCTTTGCTGATTTGGATGACTTTTATTACTTTTTATTGTCTGATTGCTGAGGCTAGGACTTTTAGTACTATATTGAACAGCAGTGCTGATAGTGGACATCCCTACCATGTTCCCAACCTTAGAGGAAAATCTCTGTTTTTTCCCCACAGTGAGTAATATTTACTGTGGGCTTTTCATATATGGCTTTTATGATATTGAGGTATGTTTCCTCTATCCCTAATCTTTGAAGAGTTTTAATCAAGAAAGGATGCTGTACTTTGTCAAGTGCTTTTTTTTTTTCACCAGTTAAGAGGATCATATGGTTCTTGTCCCTTCTTTTACTAATATAGTGTATCATGTTGATTGATTTGTGGATGTTGAACTTTCCTTGCAGCCAGGAATAAATACCACTTGCTCATGGTTAATAATCCTTTTAATGTACTGTTGGATTGAATTGGCTAGGATCTTGGTGAGAATTTTGGCATCCATATTCATCAGGGATATTGGTCTGTAATTCTCCTTTTTGGTGGGATCTTTGTCTGCTTTTGGGATAAAGGTAATGCTGGCTTATAGAAGGAGTTTGTAAGTTTTCCTTCTACTTCTATTTTTTGAAATAGCTTCAGAAGAGTAAGTATTAGTTCTTCTTTCAATGTTTGGTAGAATTACCCTGGGAAGCCATCTGGCCCTGGAATCTTATTTGTTGGGAGATTCTTGATTACCGCTTCAATTTTTTTTTTTTTGCTTTTTGTAGGTCTGTTCAGGTTTTCTATTTCTGTTTCAGTTTTGGTAGTTCATACGTCTCCAGAAATATATCTATTTCTTTCAGATTGCCTAAATTATTGGCATACGGTTGCTCACAATATGTTCTTGTAATTGTATTTCTTTAGTGTTGGTTGTGATCTCTCCTCTTACATTCATGATTTTATTTATTTGGGTCCTTTCTCTTTTCCTTTTTATAAGTCTGGCCAGACTATTGATTATTTATTTATTTATTATTTATTTATTTGTATTTTAAAAAGATTTTATTTATTTATTTGACAGAGAGAGGCACAGGGAGAGAGCGAACACAAGCAGGGGGAGTGTGAGAGGGAGAAGCGGACTTCCTGCTGAGCAAGGAGCCCAATGTTGGGCTCAATGCCATGACCCTGGGATCATGACCTGAACCGAAGGCAGCGGCTTAACCACGGAGCCACCCAGGAACCCCAATCCTCTCAATTCTTTCATAGAACCAGCTTCTAGTATCCCTGATTTGTTCTGTTCTTTTGTTTTCTATTTCACTGATTTCTGCTTTAATCTTTATTATTATTCTTCTCCTGCTGGGCTTAGGCTTTATTTGTGGTTCTTTTTCCTGCTCCTTTAAGTGTAAGTTAAGGTTCTGTATTTGAGATCTTTCTTGTTTCTTGAGAAAGACTTGTATTACTATATACTTCCCTATTAGGGCCATCTAAGATTTGAAACAGTTGTGCTTTCATTTTCCTTTGTTTCCCTGATTTTTTTTCCAATTTTTCTTTAATATCCTGGTTGACTCATTCATTCTTTAGTAGGATGTTCTTTAGCCTCCATGTATTTGATTCCTGACCAAATTTCCACTTGTGATTGAGCCCATTTTCAGAGCATTGTGGTCTGAAAATATTCAGGGAATGATCTTAATCTTTAGGTACTAGCTGAGACTTGATTTATGACCCAGTATATGTGATCTATTCTGGAGAATGTTCCATGTGCACTCAAGAAGAAGGTGTATTTTGTTGGTTTAGAATGGAATGCTCTGAATATATCTGTGAAGTCCCTCTGGTCCTGTGTGTAATTCAAAGCCCTTGTTTTCTTGTTGATCTGTTTAGATGATCTGTCTATTGCAGTGAGTGTGGTGTTGACGTCCCCTACTATTATTGTATTATTATCTATGTGTTTATTTAATTTTGTTATTATTTGGTAAATATAATTGGTTATTCCCGTGTTAGGGGCATAAATATTTACAATTATTAGATCTACTTATTGGATAGACCCTTTAATTATGATATAGTGTCCTTCTTCATCTCTTGTTACAGCCTTTTGAACCTAAGGATACACCCAGACTGAAAGTGAAGGGATGGGGAAGCATCTTTCATGCCAATGGGCCTCAAAAGAGGGTTGGGGTAGTGATTCTCATATCAGATAAATTAGATTTTAAACTAAAGACTGTAGTCAGAGATACAGAAGGACACTACATCATTCTTAAAGGGACTATCCACCACGAAGATCTAACAATTTATGCCCCCAATATGGGAGCAGCCAATTGCATAAGAAAACTATTAATCAAGATAAAGAGTCATATTGATATGAATACATTTATAGTAGGAGATCTCAACACGGGTCTCTCAGTAATAGACAGAGCACCCAAGCAGAAAATCAATAAAGAAACAAGAGCATTGAATGACACATTGGACCAGATGGATCTCAGCGGTATATACAGAACATTCCACTCGAAAACAACAGAATACTCATTCTTCTCAAGTGCACAAGGAACTTTCTCCAGAATAGACCACATACTGGGTCACGAATCAGGACTCAACCGATACCAAAAGATTGAGATTATTCCCCGCTTTTTCTCAGATCACAATGCTTTGAAACTGGAGCTCAACCACAAGAAAAAGTTCAGAAGGAATTCAAACACCTGGAAGCTAAAGACGACCTTGCTTAAGAATGCTTGGATCAACCAGGAAATCAAATAACTTAAACAATTCATGGAAACCAGTGATAATGAAGACACTTTGGTCCAAAACCTATGGGATACAGCAAAGGTAGTCCTAAGGGGGAAATACATAGCCATCCAAGCCTCCCTCAAAAAAATTGAAGAATCCAGAATACACCAGCTGTCTCTATACCTTAAAGAACTGGAGAATCAACAACAAATTAAGCCAACTCCACACACAAGAAGGGAAACAATCAAGATTAGAGCAGAGATCAATGAGAAAGAAACTAGAGATACAGTAGGATTCATCAATGAAACTAGAAGTTGGTTTTTTGAGAGAATCAATAAGATCGATAAACCATTGGCCAAACTAATCCAAAAGAAAAGAGAGAAGACCCAAATTAATTAAATTATGAATGAAAAGGGAAAGATCACAACTAACACCAAGGAAATAGAAATGATCATCAGAAATTATTATCAACAGTTATATGCCAATAGGTTAAGCAACCTAGATGAAATGGATGCATTCCTGGAAAACTATATAAACTTCCAAAACTGAGTCAGGAAGAAATTGACAACTTGAATAGACCAATATCTTGTAATGAGATTGAAGCAGTGATCAAAAACCTCCCAAAAAGCAAGAGCCCAGGACCTGACAGATTCCCTGTGGAATTCTACCAAACTTTCAAAGAAGAAATAATACCTATTCTCCTGAAGCTGTTTCAAAAAATAGGAACAGAAGGAAAACTTCCAGACTCTTTTTATGAAGCTGGCATTACCCTGATCCCCAAACCAGGCAAAGACCCCATCAAAAAGGAGAATTTCAAACCAATATCCCTGATGAATATGGATGCTAAGATTCTCAACAAGATCCTAGCTAATAGGATTCAACAGTACATTACAAAGATTGTCCACCATGACCAGATGGAAATTATCCATGGGTTTCAAGGATGGTTCAACATTCACAAATCAATCAGTGTGATAGAACAAATCAAAAGAGAAGAAAGAAGAACTGCATAGTCCTCTCAATTGATGCAGAAAAAGCATTTGACAAGATACAGCATCCATTCCTGATTAAAACGCTTCAAAGTAGAGGGATAGAGGAAACATTCCTCAACTTCATAAAACCTATCTATGAAAAACCCACAGCGAATATCATCCTCAATGGGGAAAAGCTGACAGCCTTCCTTTTGAGATCAGGAACACGACAAGGATGCCCACTCTCACCACTCTTGTTCAACATAGTGTTAGAAGTCCTAGCAACAGCAATCAGACAACAAAGAGAAATAAAATGTACTCGAATTGGCAATGAAGAAGTCAAACTCTCTCTTTTCACAGATGACATGATACTTTATATGGAAAACCCAAGAGACTCCACCCCAAAACTACTAGAACTCATACAGCAATTCAGTAATGTGGCAGGATACAAAATCAATCTACAGAAATCAGTTGTTTTCTTATACTCTAACAGTGAAAATACAGAAAGGGAAATTAGAGAATTGATTCTATTTACTATAGCACCAAGAACCATAAGATACCTGGGAATAAACCTAACCAAAAAGGTAAAGGATCTGTACTCAAGGAACCACAGAACATTCATGAAGGAAATTGAAGAAGACACAAAAAGATGCAAGACCATTCCATGCTCATGGATGGGAAGAATAAACAGCCTTTGGTTTAAATCTAATTTGTCTGATATAGAGATTGCCACCCCAGCTTTCTTTTGATGTTAATTAGCACGATAAATTGTTTTCCACTCCCTCACTTTAAATCTGGAGGTGTCTGCATCTAAAATGAGTCTTTTGCAGACAGCATATTGATAGATCTTGCTTTTTTTTTTTTTTTAAATCTAATCTGATACCCCGTGTCTTTTGATTGGGGCATTTAATTCATTTACTTTCAGAGTAATTATTGAAAGACATGAATTTAGTGCCATTGCATTACTGTAAAGTCACTGTGTCTGTATATTGTCTCTGTTCCTTTCTGATCTGTATTACTTTGGGGTTCTCTCTTCCTTAAATGATCCCTTTTAGTATTTCTCGCAGGGCTTGTTTAGTGATCACATATCCCTTTAGTTTCTGTTTGTCCTGGAAGCTTTTTATCTCTCCTATTTTGAATGACATCTTAACAGGATAAAGTATTCTTGGCTGTATGTTCTTCTCATTTAGCACCCTGAATATATGATGCCAGTCCTTTCTGGCCTGACAGGTTTCTGTGCATAGACTGCTGCAAGTCTAATGTTTCTAACCTTTATGTTATGGACCTCTTGTCACAAGCTGCTTTCATGATATTCTCTTTGTCTCTGAGATTTGCAAGTTCCACTATTATATGTTAGGGTGTTGACCTATTTTTATTGATTCTGAAGGGGGTTCTCTATGCTTCCTGGACCGGAATGCCTGTTTCCTTCCTCAGGTTAGGTAAATTCTCCACTATAATTTGCTATAATATGTCTTCTTCCTATCTTTCTCTGTTCTTTTCTTCTGGGATCCCAATTATTCTGATATTATTTCATTTTATGTTATCACTTACCTCTTGAATTCTCCCCTCCTGACCCAGTAGTTTTTTTTTTAAAAGATTTTATTTATTTATTTGACAGAGATTACAAGTAGGCAGAGAGGCAAGCAGGGAGAGAGAGGAGGAAGCAGGCTCTCTGAGGAGTAGAGAGCCTGATGTGGGGCTCGATCCCAGGACCCCGGGATCATGACCTGAGCCAAAAGCAGAGGCTTTAACCCACTGAGCCACCCAGGCGCCCCAGATGCAGTAGTTTTTTATCTCTCTTTTTCTCAGTTTTTTTATTCTCCATAATTTTTTTTGAAAGATTTTATTTATTTATTTGACAGAGAGAGATCACAAGTAGGCAGAGAGGCAGGCAGAGAGAGGAGGAAGCAGGCTCCCCGCTGAGCAGAGAGCCTGATGCGGGGCTCGATCCCAGGACCCTGAGACCATGACCTGAGCTGAAGGCAGAGGCTTGATGCACTGAGCCACCCAGGCGCCCCTATTCTCCATAATTTTAATCTCTCTTCTGTTTCATTTATCCTAGCAGTTAGAGCTTCCATTTTTTTTAAAGGAGAGAATCTTTTTTTTTAAATATTTTATTTATCAGAGAACACAAACAGTGGGAGGATCAGGCAGAGGGAGAAGCAGGCTCCCCACTGAGCAAGGAGCCCAATGTGGGACACAATCCCAGGGTCCTGAGATCATGACCCAAGCCAAAGGCAGATGCTTAACTGACTGAACTTGTCCCCAAATCTGTATTTTTGTATCCTTTGGGTAAAGGCCTAGAGGTACAATTGCAGGGTTGTAAGGTAGTTTTATTTTTAACTTTTTGAGAAATCTCCATGCTATTTTCCAGAGTGGCTACACCAGTTTACATTCCTATCAACAGCATAAGAGGGCTCCCCTTTCTCCACATCCTTGCCAACATCTGTTGGTTTCTGTGTTTTTTTTTTTAATTTCTTTTCAGCATAACAGAATTCATAGTTTTTGCACCACACCCAGTGCTCCATGCAATGCGTGCCCTCCATAATACCCACCACCTGGCTTCCCCAACCTCCCACCCCCGCACCTTCAAAACCCTCAGGTTGTTTTTCAGAGTCCATAGTCTCTCATGTAGAAGAATGAAACTCGACCATTCTCTTATACCGTACACAAAGATAAACTAGAAATGGATAGAGAATCTTTTTTTTTAAGATTTATTTATTTACTTATTCATTTATTTGACAGAGAGATAGAGAGAAAGCACAAGCAGGCAGAGTGGCAGGCAGAGGGAGAGGGAGAAGCAAGCTCTCTGCCGAGCAGGGAGCCCAATGTGGGGCTTGATCCCAGGACCCTGAGATCATAACCTGAGCCAAAGGCAGATGCTTAACTGACTAAGCCACCCAGGCACCTCTAGAGCCCCCATTTTTTATTACATCTCATTAATAGCCTTTTTGATTATAACTTGATTATATTTAATTCTTTTCTTTCTCCAGAAGGGGATTCTCTAGTGTCTTCTATGCTTTTTTCAAGCCCTGCTAGTTTCTTTATAATCATTATTCTGAATTCTAGTCCTGACATCTTACTTATGTCCATACTGATTAGTTTCCTGCAGTCAGTACTGCCTCTTGTTCTCTTTTTTGAGGAGACTTTTTCTTTCTAGTGATTTTGTGCAGAGAAGAATAGATGAATGAGAGAACAAAATATTAAAATGGCAACAATGATCCCAGAGAAATAGACAGTAAACAAATCACAAGGGACCCAAAACCAGAAAAAGAGAGAGAGAGAGAGAGAGAGAGAGAGAGAGAGTAATATAATATAATATAATCATACAGGTGGACAGAACACTATAGGGCAATGCACTATATCCTGAGTACATTTTGGTTGGTTTGTTAGAGGTAACTACATCTCAAAATTGTAAAGAAAGAAAGATTTATATATATATATACAAAAATAAAATTAAATACATCAAAGTGCTAGAATGTAACTGTAAAGATGAAAATTAAAATAGGCTTTAACAAAACCAAACAAAACAGTACAAAAAATAGAGAGAATATGATCATACAGGTGAAGAGGACACATTCATAGACTAGATTCTGGGTGTATTTTAGTCTGTTTGTTAGAAGAAAGTACATCCCAGAATTGTAAGGGAAGAAAAACTTATATACATATACAAAAATAAAATTAAGTACAATGAAAGCACAGAATATAACTGTAAAATGAAAATTTAAAAAAGATGTAAAAAAGAGTTGATAAAGTAAGAAATTCATAGAAAAAAGAATGAGAAAAAAATTAAAATTGAAAGGCTAGAGAATCATGGGAAAAAACATGAATTCTATATCCTATGTTCCCCTATTGTTGGAGTTTTCCAGTTCTGTATGACCACTAAACTTTGTCTTAGCATGTGTTCTTGCTGATCTTCTGGGGGAGGGGTCTGTCGGCTGATTCTTGGTTGTCTTGTCCTGGGCAGGGCAGAACTGCACCCCTCTCTCCAGCAGGGCCCACTGAGTAATCTGCTCTATGTGGCTTTTGTCCCCTGAAGCCTTTCCAGGCTGCTTTAGAGGATGAGAATGAAAATGGTGGCCTCTCAACCTCCAGTCCTGGAGCTGAGAGCTTGGGGCCCCACTCCTCAGTGCATCATCCTCAGGGAAATCAGTCAAACACTCTCGTGTCTCCCTGATCTCTATCTGCACTCTGTGCTCATCCAGCCTGTGACTGAGTAGTTCTAACTCAGGTATAAAACCCCACTTGGAGTCTCCATATGCTACAGGCTCCTATGGCTCACACCTGCACTGCTCCTTTGGTTCTGCTGCTTGATGGGACCCTGCTCAGAAAGTGTTCACTAGACTCTGTGGTAGTTTATGGTAGATGGCAACCCCAAACTGAAAGCCCACTCTTAGGCTCACGGGCTGTAGCTGGCTTCTGTGGTCCAATGCCTGGCAACTCTGCTGCACTCTGGCACCCTGGTCTTCCTGTGACTTCAAGGATCCTGAGACCACACTGCACCACCTAGGATTCTGTCCCACTTGCCACCTGAACATCTTGCATGCGGGGATGTCCCTCACTGGAGCAGACTTCTAAAAGTTCTGATTTTGTGCTCTGCTGCTATGTCACTTTCCAGTATCTGGCTTAGAGAGGATCCTTCCCCCTGTGGTTTATCTTCCCATATATCACTTTGGATTCACTTCTCTGCACCTCCCAACTTGCAGAAAGTGGTCACTTTTCTATTTGCAGAGATGCAGGTATTATTTTTTTAGATCTCTGGAAGTGTTCTGAAGTGTTCAGAATGATTTGATAGCTATTTAGGTGAATTCCTGGGACCAGATGAAACTAAGTTCCCTTACTCCTCTGGTATCTTGGGCTCCCTATCCCTTGCATTTCTATACAGTAATAATAAAGCAAAAGAAAGGGAAATTAAGCAAATCATCCCATTTATAATTGCACCAAAATAATAAAATACCTAGGAATAAACTTAACAAATGAGGTGAAAGACATTTATGTACAATTAAAACTATAAAATACTGATGACAAAAACTGAAGGTGACACAAAGAAATGGAAAGATATTCCATGCTCATGGCTAATGTGTTAATATACCCATCCCATACAAAGCAATCCAGAGATTTAATGTAATGTCTATCAAAATACTGACAGTATTTTTCATAAAATGAGAGCAAGCAAGCCTAACATTTCTATGGAACCACAAAAGACTCTGAATGACCAAAGCAATCTTGAAAAAGAAAAACAAAGCTGGAGATAGATTTCAAGTTATTCCTCACAGATCTCGTAATCAAAGTACAGCACTGGCATAAAAAAGACACAAATACCAATGGAACATAGTAGAAAGCACAGAGATAAAAACACTACCTTATGGGCATTGAATCTTTGACAAAGAAGGCAAGACTATGCAATGGGAAGGACAGTGTCTTCAACACACTGTGTTGGGAATACTGGAGAGCTATAAAGTTAAAGAATGAAACTGGACCACTTTCTTACACAAAATAGACTCAAAGTGGATTAAGAACCTAAATGTGAGACTTGAAATCATAAAAATCCCAGAAGAGAGCACAGGCAGTTAGTTCTCTGACATTGGCTCCAGCAACAGTTTTCTAGACATGTCTCCCAAGGTGAGGGAAACAAAAGGAAAAATAGACTGTTGGGACTACATCAAAATAAAAGCTTGTGCATAGGAAGGGAAACAATCAACAAAACTGAAAGGCAATCTACTTAATATGAGTAGGTATTTGCTAATGACATCCAATAAAGGGGTAGTATCCAATATATAAAGAACTTGTAAAAAAAAAACAAAAGAAAAATTTGTGCAACTCCACAACAAAAGAACAAAGAAAAATCAATAAAACAGTAGGCAGAAGACATAAATAGACATTTCTCTAAGGAAGTCATCCAGATGTCCAATACACGGTTGAAAAGATGCTTAACTTGTCTCATCATCAGGGAAATGCAAATGAAAACCACATGAGATATCACCCCACAGCTGTCATATTGGCTAAACTTAAAAAACACACAAGAATAAGTGGTGGGGAGGATGTGGGGAGAAAGGAACCCTGAAGACCTCTTGGTGGGAATACAAACTGGGGCAGCCGCTGTGGTAAACAGTATGGAGGTTCCTCAAAACATTAAAAACAGGAATACCACCTGATCCAGTAACTGTACTACTGGGTATTTACCCAAAAAATGTGAAAACACTAAACTGAAAAAAAAATGCATCCAAATGGTTACTGCAGCATTACTTACAATAGCCAAATTAGAGATGCTGTACAAGCATCCATAGACAGATGAATAAAGAAAAAAGTATGTGGCATATACACACAGCAGAATATTCCTCAGCCATAAAAATGCCTGAAATGTTGCCATTTGAAGCAATATGGATGGAGTTAGACAATGTGATGGGAAGTGAACTAAGTCAGTAAAAAAAAAAAAAGGCAAATACCACATGGTCTCACTTATCTGTAGGATAAAAGAAACAAAAGAAAGGAACAAAGGAAAAAGTGACAGAGGGAAAACAGATTCATCTACAGAGAACACACTGCTGGCTCCCAGAGGGGAGGTGGATGGAGAGATAGGGAAAATAGGTGAAGGGGATTAGCATTGCCCTCACACTGACGAGGACATCACACTGATGAGGACTGAGGACTGAGGACTGAGTATATAGAATCTCTGAATCACTATATTGTGCATCACCAACCAATTTAACCCTGAACTAACTGGAATTTATATTTTTAAAAGATTTTATTTATTTATTTGACACACAGAGAGAAAGAGAGATCACAAGCAGGCAGAGAGGCGGGCGGAGAGAGAGAGGGAGAAGCAGACTCCTCGCTGACCAGAAAGCCCGATGTGGGACTCGATCCCAGGCCCTCAGATCATGACCTGAGCCGAAGGCAGAGGCTTAACCCACTGAGCCACACAGGTGCCCTTAACTGGAATTAAAAAAGAGAAACATACAAACAAAAAAGTAACTCAGCACACTAAAAGTTATACTTCTTAGTTTGTGTGTGTGTGTGTGTGTGTGTGTGTGTGTGTTTCCCTCCCAAGTAGACTGAAAGCTCCTTGAATAAAGGGATTGCACTGTGGACAACATATTTTCATGAGGGTGGCTCAGTGCTTGGATCCATGCAGGTGCTGAATGTTTGGTGAGTGAATATATATTAATGCAATCAGATTGAGGGGGTATTATTCTTCAGATGTTTCAATGTCCTGTGGTCCCTGTGACATCTACTTGTTTTTTATTTTTTTCCACATTTTCTTTTATTTTATTTCTTTTCAGTGTTCCAAAATTCATTGTTTATGCACACTTGTTCTTTAAGAGTAAAGGTGGACTGGTGGTTGCTGATAAGTTACACAGGCAATCATGGGGGAATCTGGAAAAGCAAATAGAGCAAAGGTTAAGAAGAAATCCATGGGTCCAAAATGGCACCTTGTGCCAGGTCAAGTACCCAAACCTTGCGTAAACCCTAACCAAACTGCAGATGCAACCTCCCTCAGAAATGCAAGTCTTCACCCATCAGTGAGGAAGTTTCTGGTCATTAGTGGTGAGGTATTCTGTCTTATGAGCCTTCTCCATCCCCCAAGGAAGGGAGGTCATCCGCATGGTAAGACCCCCTGCTTTCCAAATTAAGGGAAGGTGACCTTCCCTGAAATACTCCTTTCTCTTATTTTGCCAACTTCCTTCCTATATATACAATTTGCACCACTCCTCAAAGCTTCCCTCTACCTTCCAGATAGGGTGCTGCCTAATTCTTGAACCGCTTAATAAAAGCAACTACATATTCAAATTTACCTGGCTGATTTTGTTTTTTAACACAAGCAGTGAGAATGAGCTGGGGTGGGAGTGAGATAGGAAAGGAAATACATGTGGGGTTTCACAAAAGCAGAAGGGACAGAGTGACACCAGGGTCCAGGACTGGGTGCTGGGGAGTCATATGTTTTCATGGGTTATTGTCTGGATGAGAGGAAAGTCAGGGGAGAGGTGTAGTCACTTTTCCATGTCACACAGGACTGGTTCTGTAGCAACTGAATTAGGGGATGGGCAACAGAACAGAAGCTGGTGACAGGGAGAAGCTGGAAGCCAGAGAGGAGGGTCAGACCAGGAGGGGAAGTGAGAGTCTGAGTAGGTATATAGGGTTGAGGGAAGAGCACATTTCCATTTTAGCAGAGACTCAGGGAAGGCTGGTATATGAAGAAGGAAGTCAGAACATAGTGCTGTGTGTGGGGTGGGTTTGTTAGAACAACTGTCAAAGACCGATTTTGTAAGAGACAGAAAGAACATCTGCAAATACTATGCTGTTCCTGCGACTTGTGTTGCTGGTGGTTCTCCTCCCAGGTGGTGACAGTGAAGATGGTGAGAACTCTGACCTTATTCAGTGGGTGCACGTGTGTGTTTCTGCCAGTCTCAGTGTGTGTGTGTGTGTGTGTGTGTGTGCTTGTGTGAGTGTACGTATGTGTTTTATTATGTGTACGTGTGTACATGGGTCTGTGTATACATGTGTTTCTGTGTTTGTATACTTGTATCTGTGTCAGATACACCTCCACCTGCTGCAGAATGACTCTTCCTCTGTTCCTCCCAGGAAAACACACTGGAGACTTCAGTGCACTGGCTTTCTGTGCATAAGTGTTTTTGTGTGTATGTGCATCTGTGCACCTGTGGTATGTGTGTGTGTGTGCATTTCTCTTTGAGTGTGTGCACTTGTGGAGTCAGTTCTCCAGTGTATATTTGGGGAGTGAGAGTATGAGTTTGATTCCTTCCTGAGCATCCTGACCCCAGGGCCCTGTGCTCTTCGGAAGGGTGGGGACCACACTCCGGGCTATGGGCAGCACATGTCTCTGGAGACAACTATGGCTCTCCTGTCCTCTAGATTTTGGTTACCCATTCTTCCACCTTCTTCACCATTCAGTCTCCTTTGCAATGCCATCTTATTCCAGTCTATCTGTTCTTTTCCACAGACTTCCAGGAGCCGATCTGTATCCGAGTCATCCTGACCACATCCTTTTACAACCATTCCTGGATGCAAAGTCAAGGCTCAGTTTGGCTGGATGAGTTGCAGACTCATGCCTGGAACAGCAAGACTGGAGCTTTCATTTTCCTTCAGCATTGGCCCGAGGGCGAATTTTGCAACAAGGAGCTGATGGAAGTAAATGAATTATTCTCATCATACTACACTGGATTTCCTCTAAAATTTCATGACCATGGCAGCCAATGGCAGCTTGAATGTGAGTTCAGTTCCCTCAGAGATGTGATGGAGGTAGCTGGTGTGTGTGTGTGTGTGTGTGTGTGTGTGTTTCTTTGAGCTCCTTCCTCCTCTAGGAAAGAGCCTCCACAATCTTCTGAAACTCACATCTAGGCAGGGGTAGAAGCCAGACCCCAATTCTTGTTAAGCTTCACAACTTTTGCTATTTCTTACTCCTTCTCAGTGACCACAAGCTGTGCTCTCCTGTCTCCCACTAGTGTCTCCTGTGACCACCCCTTTCTCTGGTTTCCAACCAGGCACCCTCTGCTCCCTCATTCTGTGACTGACAATTGAACTGTGCTTTTGTCCCCATTCAATCCTAGCAGCAAAATCTGACTATGCTTTCCCCGATCCCCATGGCACTCCCTTGGCCCTAGACTGTTTCTATCCTCAGGTTCCCCACTGAGCCCTTCCTTATTCTCTTCCCACACCCTTCATGTCTCTCCTCCAACATTTGTTCCTTCTTCAGTAATTCACCTCTTCCTCTCCCTCTATCCACCACCACTTCCCCTTTGTGTGAGCCCCCCATCAAACCAAACTTTGTTGCATTCCTTTCATTTCCCTGAAATTTTCCCTTTTGCTTCCCCCATTCCTGGTTTCCACTCATCTCATTTCATCTCTTTCCCTCTGTACGACAACTCAGAGTCTTTCTTCCCCAGATCCCTTTCAGGTACAGCTGATGATAGGTTGTGAACTGCACTTTGGAGAAGTACCAGTAGGCTTCATGCGGATTGCTTATCAAGGATCAGATCTTGTGAGTTTCCAGAACATGACATGGTGGCCATCTCCAACAGGAGGAAGTAGGGCTCAACAGGTCTACAGACTACTCAATCAGGACCACGAGAACAATGAATTAATGCATACGCTCATTATGGACTACTGTCCTCTTTACCTCTCAAGTCTTCTTGTTGCAGGGAAGGCCGATCTCCAACGAAAAGGTCAGTCCTGCTCCACCGCTCTCTCCAAGTATTCTGCTTCTGCACTCATAAATTTGCACCATACACTCATTTTTGGGGTAAGAAGGAGTTCAAGAAGGAGAGAGGATGATGGTGGCAGAATTCTACAGGTGAAAAAAATGTGTCTAAAGTGATGTGAAATCTACCCATTCAGTTTGTAATTCCTGTTCTGTCTCTGCAGTGATGCCAGAGGCCTGGCTGTCCATTGGCCCCAGTCCCGGTCCTGGTCATCTCTTGCTGGTGTGCCACGTCTCTGGCTTCTACCCAAAACCTGTGCGGGTGATGTGGATGCGGGGTGAGCAGGAGCAACAAGGCACCCAGCGAGGTGATGTCCTGCCCCATGCTGATGGGACGTGGTATCTTCAGGTGTCCTTGGATGTGAAAACCAGGGAAGCAGCTGGCCTGTTGTGCCGGGTGAGACACAGCAGTCTAGGAGGCCAGGACATGGTCCTCTACTGGGGTAAGAAAGAACTTGGGTCTGGCTGGGAAAGGGTGTGGGTGTTCCTCCAGCACAACAAGAGAACCAGGTGAAAAATTTGGGAATCAGGGACCCCAGAACAAAAAGGACACAAAAGCAGTAACCCATAAAATGGAAAAGGTGAAGGTGAGGGTCCTGAGGATGTGGGAGGATGCATTTGGTTGGGTGAAGGACCATCACTGAGGAGGGATGGGAGAAGAGAGAGGAAGAAGGGCAGTTGGTGAGGCAGACGGTGACATGAGAAAAAAGGAAGAGGGAGGTACAGATCAACATGGGATGGATGGGAAATGATATCTTCTGTGGACCAAACCCACAGAGCAGCCACACACCACAGCCTTGGACTTCCTGGTGGTGATAGTGCCCCTGGTGCTTCTGGCAGGTCTGGCATTGTGGCTCTGGAAGCGCTGGTAAGTCTCTGGAGCCACCTTCCTGCTCTTTCCCAGGTGTCTCCCTACCTTTCAGGCTGTCCTCAGCCCTCCTGCTCCCAGTGCCCTCCCCCATGCAGTCTTCACCTCCACCTGCTGCAGAATGACTCTTCCTCTGTTCCTCCCAGGAAAACACACTGGAGACTTCAGTGCACTGGCTTCCGTTCTGAGCGAGATCCCAGCAGCCCAGGCTCTGGTACTCACCTAAACCCAACTCATCAATGATACACTTGCAACTCTCTGTGTGCAACCTTGTCTTTCATTTCTACTTAATGATTACTTGTCAATATAAGCTCAGTGTAATTTAGCAGGATTTGTTGTTCTGACTTGGTTCTAAAGTAAAAATTTGACTTAGCGTAAAATGAAGTCTCAGCACTTTCATCGGTCACAGGCATCAGATGTCCCTACTTCCAGTGAGCGCTTTCTGAATCAGTAGTGGAAGCAGTTTCAGCCTGGTGAGAACTTCCACCACTTAATCCTGCACTTTGGTAATCTATTCCTGACCCCCGGCCCTTGTTGACCCCATTAGGTCCCTTTTGCCTTGTAAGTCTTAGGATTCTTATCAGCAAAGACCATGTGTTTTTAATATTTGTATCCTTGACAGAGAGTGTCACCTGCATGGAATATGTCCCTAATAAAAATATGTGTTGAATGTATGCTAAATTCATTCTTTTTTTACTTCTATCTGGATGACATGTTTGTAGTAGTTGAGATGTTTGGTGCTTTTCTTGTTAAATGTCTTGTCACCTGGCTGAGGGAGTTCACACTTTCCCTGTTCCTGTTGACATCTCCAGTCCCCTCAGTAGAAACACATTTCCTGTGTAGATTTCTATTAGTTGACTACAGACACCTATTGGACTGGACCTTTCCTCCAAGTGTTCTGAGTTGAAAGGGGAAGGCAGAATGCTTGGTCATTGTAGCACTCAGGGACAGAAGCAGGGTTGTCATCTTGTGGTTTGTTAGAAACATGGGGTCTTGGACTCAGCAGAGACCCACAGAAAACAATTTGCATTTTAGTGAAATTAGCAGGGAATTCACAGGTGTATAAAATGTGATGCTTGAGAGGTAGCAGTGCATGTTTGTCGCTGAAGTGAAAAGAGATGCTCCAGGGAGGAGAACAAGAGTGTTGTGGTCGGGAATGAATGGGGATCCAGCAAGGACCATGCATGCATCGCATCATGGCATTCACGGCTCCTGTGTTACAGTGCTGAGGATCTGGAGTCAGTAACAGTGAGCCGTTGCTCCTATGGGAAATGTGGGGTTGTATTTCTGGGAGCCTCTGCTCATAACATTTGTCAACTGGTGACTATCCGGACTGGTTTTATGCATGTCCTTTTAAAGACATCTTTTCTAATATACATTTGTATTTGTAAATAATTTATTGTATAGTGTATTGCCCTATACTGAAACACCAGCTCGGAAGTGTGTAACATTTCTCAGCTTGGGTACTGTGATCGCCAGGGTCTCTGGCTTCCCGCCCTGCAACAGTGCTGCTCACAATGGTTTTCTGAATGAACAGGAAATGGTCATCTTCTCATGAATTCATGAATATAGTTACTTTCACCCTTTTCCATTGCACCATCATTGTGTGCTAGATGTTACTCTAGCGATTTCTGGAGTGGCTCCACATAGATATCAGGAATGTCCTATTCCTTTTCCTGGATTTCCTGCATCGTTGACTCATTACCAGTGAACACAGGGCCCACAGCTCTGCATCAAGAGTCTGAGCAAGCCTCATCTACACACGTGTTGTGTCATGAGGAACATCCCACCTTCTTGTGCTTAGAATACCAGTCAGTCCTGCAGAATATAATAGAATAGAATACCTGTCAGTCTGGGCTTCAGGGCCTTTTTAAACTCTGAAATCACCAAGTGGGAGCACATAATTCAGAAAATGTGGCACCAAATGGACTGTGAATAGGACACATATTTACAGTGGGGGAATTAACACCATAAGGTAGAGGGGCACCTGGTCCAGCCTTAGCTGAGATCACCTGAGGTGGGTCATTCTTGTCAGGCCACTCTACATGTCCATGAATAGTGGCAGGTGCCTGTGTCTGGGGGTTACGAATCAATGTGAGCAGGTAGGCCAATTCACGGAGTCTGTGCTGACAGACAGATTTCCTGAAAAATGAAGATGGACCCTCTGTAACTGATGACCCCCATGGCAGTGTGAGTAGAGACATCCATAGCTAGACTTCAGTTACTCTTGGTTTCATTAATTAACACAACAAACCATTCTTAAGCTCTGACACGTAGCTTAAGTCATTCTGAGTGTAAAGAAGTGGGGAAGAAAAGTTCTTCCCTGTCTTCATAGCTTGAAAATTTTGATTTGATTGTGGTTTTCATTGTTGTTTGTAACCAGTTTGGTATTGGCACTATTTATGTGGGATGAACTAGGTGATAGGGACTTAGTTCTAATAACCACAGAGAGAAGAGCCTAGGGCAGTGGAACATCCAGAGGGAGCATGTGCAGGCTCCTGGCTCTACGTATGTGGACATTTCCAGAAAATAATGTTTACATAGGAGATGTGGGAAAGGTGAAAATATGGGAAGGGAGAGAGCAAATTTTTGGATTTCCGGACTCTTCTCATGGATCAGACTGATCGGCTGTTTCTCTAACTTGCAGTCCTTCTCATCTCCTTTCTGTGGCCACCATGTGGATTTTGGAAGGTTGACTGCACACTCATGTGTACCCTGGGCCAGCCTGAGGCCATTAGTAGAAATCATCCTTGAAAATGTGACAGGCTATAGGAAGGACAGGTAATGTGCAGTTCAGGGCTGTCATCAGATAGATGCCACCTGTATCACCCAGAGTGATGGTTCAGGCCAGGCACCTGCTCCAAAAGGTACAGGTCGATGGGTCTGATTCTGATGCTTAATGAAGGGAAAAGAGATATTTCTCTTGTTCTGGATAATAAGGTCGGGATGAAATAAATGCAATCATTTTTCATCACTAGAGATGCAAGCCTGAAGATGAAGCCTGCTTGCAAGAAGGCAGAGAAGTTAAAATAAATGAAATTTGCCAAGAGGTGGGAATCCCAAGTGTTCTCACCAAAAGAAAGCAAAATAAAAGAGAGAAGAAGACATTCTAGATGAGAGTCCATGGCAGTGTTAATTGACTTGGTTGTAAACAGCATGATGTCACTATGTACACATGAAAACCTCAAGTGATTATTCTGTTTTTAAAAGAAAATAGCAATAAAATATACAAACACATGACTAATACTACATTAAAGAATAATATTCACGATTTGCCTCAATACAAGTTTTCTTGACCAATTCAGCATTTTCTTTACAAAATGTGCATGCTTCAGTAGAGACTCCATGGATAAAGATGTGAGCATTCATGTGCAGCTCCATGCACATGCCAGTGCACCAGGCTCCTGTGGTTCTTCAGGACTTTCTCTCTGAGAAGTTGTCAGAAGGCTTTCACCAGGAGGACCTTTGTTCATGTCACATCACAGGACCTGCTATACCTATCAGATCCCATGAGGGCCCACACGGCCTTGGTGCTTCCCAGCCTTCCTCCCTGGGCAGCTGGAAATCTTCATGCTGTCCATGGGTACAATTTTTATTTGCCATCATACTCCAGTGCCACGAAAAATAGCAACAATAACAAAACCAAAGCATCAGAATAGTGAAGGCAGACACACAGACCCACAGAAGGGGATGGAGCTCCAGTGACCCTAAGCTCCACAGTTACACCAGCCAATACCTCCCCTGAGTAGTTTTAGCACAAGGTGGATTTCTGTCCTTAGGGACTGGAGACTCCCCCCAACCCCACCAATGGACATGGATGTGGCCCCCAGGGGACACTCGGCCAATGTCTCTCTTCCTTGCAATTTCCTCCTGACTTTGCTTTCCTTCTCTCAATGCTTCAAAATCTGCTTGCTTTTTTCTCATGTGTCCTTATCTTGTGACACTCTTACTCTGTCTTGTTTGTTAGCCCTGACATCTGGAACAATCCCTCTCCTGAGTGTTTTTATGGATTTCCAACAAACCACTAGTCAGGAATTGCTGACTACATTGCTATGTTGCTACGTTGCTGGCTACATTAATGGTAAAAATTTACACGAGGGATTTTATGGAGATGAAAGGACAAGCTGCCTGCATCCACTGGCTGCAGTCTTTTCCAAGAGTAAACTTATACAAGCCTTGCTAACACCCTGTCTCCCTCCACCATACTCTTCTGCATATCTGCCTTCTGCAATAGACTTTTGATAGGGCCTTTCCTAACTGGTGTCACAAACCTGGGAGGTGTCACAAACCTGCAAGCAGCCCTCTCATGAGCCATACTTCTCCATGCGAGTCCTGTTCCAGGGAGAGGGGAGGATCACGACACAGAACGTCTGACTCAGGCCCCAGATGTGGCCTGGTAGCAGACATCTGGTCTGATGGTAGGGCCCTCCCAACAATGAAACTTCTCAGGGGACAACATAGGGAATGTGCCCTGCAGTTCACTGATACTTCATCTCTGGCAAATGTTTGGTCTGACACAACTTAAGCCCAAGGGGGTCTGACTGGCCACTAACACAAAAGGTACTAAATCTGGCCCACAACAGGCAATGAGAACCATTTCAAATGAAAGGACTGAAACTAAAGTGGCTCAGCCACCACAGGAGGGGACATGTATTTCACATAGGAGATACTCTTGAAGTGTCAGGTCCTGAAAAATAAGGGACACTGAACTGAAGGTCACTACATAATCTCTTCTTCATAAAGTCACTATTTTCAAGAGTAGGAGACATAGCTAACTTTCCTGACACACAGAAATAGAATTGGACACAATGAGGAGACACAGGACTATATCCTAAGTGACAAAACAGAATAAATTCATGTAGAGAGTTAAGTAGAAAGAAGATAAGTGTTACACTGACAAAGAATTTAAAGTAATGGTCATAAAAATACTTGCTATACTTGAGAAAAGAGTAGAGGCCCTACTGAAATTCTCAACCAATAGATAGAAAGTATAAAAAAGATCCAATCAGTGATGAAGAACTCAACAATTGAAATTAAAAATACACTGATAAAATGAATAGGAGAATAGAGGGAGCAGAGGAACACATCAGTGACATGGAGGACAGGGTATGGAGAGCAATCAGGTTGAATAAGAGAGAGAGGAAAACAAATACCAAAGGAAAATAAATTTAGGGAGCTTAGCAACACCATCAAGAATAAAAATACTTGCATTATAGATCACAGAAGGAGGAGAGAGAGAAACAACCAACTACTTATTTGAGAAATAATAGCTAAAAATGTCCCAAATCCAGTGAAGGAAGCAGAAATAAAGATAGGAGGCATACTATCAAAATCAACAAAATCAATGCAAGGAGACCTACACTAGGATACATATTAATTAAAATGGCAAAAAGTAGTGACAAAGGAGAATTTTAAAAGCAGCAGGAGAAAAGAAGAAAGTTATATGCAAGGGGAAACCCATAAAGGCATCAGCTGATCTTTCAGCAGACTTTGCAGGCCAGCAGAGAGTGGCATAATATATGCAAAGTGGTGAAAGGAAAAAAAAATCTGTAGCCGAGAATATGCTATCCAGCAAGGTTATCATTAAGAATAGAAGGAAAGATAAAGAGTTTCCCAGACCCACAAATGTGAAAGTAATTCATGACCACTAACCTAGCTCCACAAGATATGTTAAAGGAGACTCTGAGTGGAAAGGAAAGACCAAAGGAAAAGATGCACAAAATCAGTAAAAGTAAGGATACCAAAACAATCAGTCAAGAGACTCACAAAATAAAAAGATGTGAACTATGACACTGTATTTAAACAATATAGGTGGAGGGAGGAAAGGAATAAACAATAGTTTTAAACTTATGTGACCTTAATATTGACTCTTGTGTATAGAAACTGTTATATACAAACCAAATGATAACTACAAATCAAAAATTAAGAATAGATACATAAAAAATCAAGAGAAAAAAAATCCAAATATATCACTAGAGATAGCCAATTAACTATGGGAGACAATAACAAGAAGAGAAATGAACACAGAACTACAAGAACAACCCCAAAATAAGTAATAAAATGACAATAAGTCCATGTAGATCAATAATTACATTGAACTGGAATAGACTTAATGTTCCAATCACAAAACATAGGGTGATGGGTTGGGTAAAAAATCAAGACCCATCTATGTGCATCCTACCAGAGACTAATCTGAGACCTAAAGACACATACAGATTGAAAGTGAAAGGATGGAGAATTATTTATCAAGCAAATGGATGTGAAATGAAAGCCAGGGCAGCAATACTTGTATCAGAAAGAGTAGACTTTTAAAGAAAGACTGTACCAAGGGACAAAGAAGAACATTATTTAATAATAAAGGGAATGATCCAACAAGAAGATATAGCAATTGAAAATATTATGCACCCATCATGGGAGGATCCAAATAAATAACGTAGCTAATAACAAATATAAAAGAGGCAATTGATAGTAATACAGTAATAATAGGGGCTTAAAAACTCCACTTACATGGATGAACAGATCATCCAATCAGAAAATCAAACAGAAAACAGTGGCATCAAATGACTTTTGGACCAGACAGAATGAAATGATATATTCAGAACATTCCATCCCAAAACAACAAAATACACATTCTTTTCAGGAGCACATGGAACATTCTCAGTAATAGATCTCATATTAGGCCACAACACAAGTTTCAACAAATTAAAAAAGGTCAAAGTCATATTGTGCATCTTTTCTGACCACAGTAGTACGAATCTAGAAATAAACCAAAGCAAAATATGGAAAGAGCACAAATACATGGTGGTTAATTAGCATGTTACTAAACAATAAATGGGTCAACCAAGGAATCAAAAGGAATAAAAAAAACCTATGGATAAAAGTGAAAATTAAAACACAATGATCCACGGCAAAGAAGAAGTCAAACTATCACTCTTTGCAGATGATATGATACTCTATGTGGCAACTCAAAAGACTCCGTGCCAAAACTGCTAGAACTTGTACAGGAATTTAGTAAAGTGTCAGGATATAAAATCAATGCACAGAAATCAGTTGCATTTCTCTACACCAACAACAAGACAGAAGAAAGAGAAATTAAGGAGTCAATGCCATTTACAATTGCACCCAAAACTATAAGATACCTAGGAATAAACCTAACCAAAGAGGCTAAAAATCTATTCTCACTATACTATAAAGTACTCATGAAAGAAATTGAGGAAGACACAAAGAAATGGAAAAATGTTCCATGCTCCTGGATTGGAAGAACAAATATTGTGAAAATGTCTATGCTACCTAAAGCAATCTACACATTTAATGCAATCCCTATCAAAATCCCACCCATTTTTTTCAAAGAAATGGAACAAATAATCCTAAAATTTATATGG
>PISX010027581.1:0-22805 GCA_004024625.1 Mellivora capensis | reverse complement strand
TGCAGAGAAAACCCCGAGCTCCTTCCTCCCCGGTTACCCAAGCCTGCAGTTCTTAGATCTGACCTAAGGGCACCTGTGGCTGCCCTTGACATGGGGGTCTCTCGCTGGTGGTCGGATAAACCGAGAGTGATCTCTGTGCAGCGCGGTCTCCGTCCAGACCTTCGCCCGTGGGACTGAACGACAGTCACCAGCGCTCACTTTGCGGAGCTGGCGCGTCACGGGGCAGAGCGCGCCACCATCACGCCCGCGCCGCGCGGCTTCCAGCCGGAGCGAGGCGGCGGCAGCGCGAGGCGGAGGCCCCGAGGACTGGGACGTCGGGACGAGACCGCCACGGTGGCCGCCTCGAGGGACTCGGCGGACGGTCGTGCCAAGAAGCCGCTCCGCCGGGACTCGCTGGGAGCGGGGCCGACGCCCGCGGCCCACGCTGTGCGCCCGCGTCCCTTCCTTCCCGAGCAAAGCCCAGGAGCGGCGGGCAGCCTCCGCGGGGACCAACAGGACGGCGTTTCCCGCGGCCAGACGGTCACGGACACCATTTAGCCGCGGAGAAAACGTGAGAACGAAGATGATGGCCCTGAAGGCACGTGGGGACTCAGCATATCCTCCCTGGGAGGCGACACAAAGCATCCCTTGGTCCACCCCGAGAGCACTTTAGGGAAAAGAGCCATGCGCCCCGGGCCAGCCGCAGGCAGCTGTCCGTGCCCCGCAGGTGCACAAGGACCTGCCCTCACGATCCGTTCCTCTTTGCTAAACTCCCCCCAGATGGTGAGCGGCGGTGAGAAACGCGCCGGGGGAGAGCACGGCTCTCCTCGCACGTCCAGAACCACCATGATCCCATTTCCGAATCCGCCCGGAGTCCTGCCCTGAAACCAGGTCATCAGGGAGGGCACCCGGGGCGGACTTACCTTCTGTGAAGGTTCCTAACCCTCGCCTGGTCCTGTGCTTGTCACACATCCCTGCGTCTCAGGGGAGCAGGGGGCATCCGCGTCCCCTCCACAGCCCCGCCCTGGCAGGGGTTCCAGGGTCCACACTGAGCTCTAACCCTGATCCTCTGGGGGCCCCCAGGGCTCCTGGCTCTTCCCCAGAATTTGATGCTGTTCCCGCTGCCCACGGAGGTTCTCCTTCCTGTGATTCCTTCTCAAGGGGCGTTTTCCTTCCTGGTTTACACTCTCCCCTGGGGGTGGTTAGTCAGCGGCTCTCACCTTCCCTGAAAGTGTGGCTTTGTTTCTGCTGGACACGGACTGATTTGCCGTGCAGCCAAGTTAAACTAGGAGCTGCTTTCAGACCCTTTCGGAATGACTCTTTTTCTTTTCGGCATTCAGACTGCAATTGTGAAAATTTAGATAACTGCTGACTTTAACAGAAGGCCACGAGGCTTTTGAGGTTTCTAGAGTGATTCCTGGGTCCAATTACCACCGAAGGATGAAGAAAATGGGGAGAAATTGATCTGTTTATTGTGGATAATTTATAGTGGGCAGCATGTTCTAGGATATCTCCAGTAGACGCCTTCCTGGTCTGTAATAGAGACAGAATGACATTTCTGTTTTCCTAATAAGCCAGTCATCCGCTCCAGTGACCTCTGGGCCCACTTCCGGCCCTCGTTACTGTGGGGTACGGGTCTGGGCCCTCACTTTCTGGCAATAAGCACAGTTGTCCCTGATATTTCCGTCTGGTGTTAAGTTTTATCTGTACAGCCAGAGAAATATCTCAGTTATTTTGTCCTTTACTGGGGAGGAGTTTAGAATAATAACTCCTTCTCTAATACAGTACTAGCAAATGTTCCAAAAATTAGATGAATTTTCTCTTTAAATTACACTGGCTTCCCATGTGGCATTCCTCAGTTAGGGTCCGTTATTCTCCCGATATCCAGCGCTTGGCTATGCTGATAGCAAGCCTCCATCTTACTCAAAGGAACCAAGACCTCAACCGGAGTCCGGTTTGTGATTTTTTTTTTAATACTTTTTTTTTATGTGTGTGTTCACCACGGTTCAGCAAATGCCTACTAACTTCCTCCTAGCTGCTTTTCCCGATGGCCCCCAGAACCATGTCGGCTGCTGGTCACAGCGGGGGTGTCCTCCCTTGTTGAAGGAGATGCTGGCGTAACCACCAGAGCACAGGGCAAGTGATGCACTGTGGCTCGTGATACCCAAGTCCACCCCAACCCCAAGCCTGGCTCCTTGCCGGTCCCCGGGCATCTATCCGGCCCTGATGAGGAGGTGAAGGCACATCCCCAGAGAGGGGATTTTGAAGGGAATGATTAGTTTCAGCTGGAGCTACCTGTACTAACTTTTTTGACACAAGGAGGGAACTGGGTTTGAGATACCTTAAGTATAGACACATAATGTTTGCACTTTTTTTTGCCTACCTGTGTTTGTGGCCATTACCAATAAACCAATATCACTTATCTTTTAAATTTTGTTTTTTTCAGCTTAAGTTATTATCTTTGATTCTGCAAAATTCCGCTCATCTAGTTAAACTTTAATATCATGTTTCCTGGCTCAAAGTCAAACACATTTTTTTTTTCTGTCAGCGTCTAGAAGCATCTCCCAACAGGTTGTGTTTTGTTTGTTTCTTTGTTTGTGTTCTCAAATTATTTTTATGTGTCCTGCCTCCAGACTGCCCAGAAAGGCCTTGACAATTACTTGTTACATATTATTCCATTGTTTTTTTCTGGATACTCATTTACCAGTGATAGTTGAGAAACCAGGGCTGTGGTTTCCGCTATAAACACTTAGAAGTTGGAATCTTTTTCGAACTTAAAGAGCTAAATATTTGGGCTTTGTCATGCGTGTCACTGGCCTTCACTCTGCACAGTCCAAGCAGACACAGCTCTTTCTGCTCTGTGAGTTTCTACAGGGAAAGACAGCCTTGCACAGAACTGAAAAGTGAAAGGGATGAGAAATGCTGGGAACTAATACCTCAACCCAGATTATTCTTTTTAAAGATGCACAATTGCAAGCTCAGGGCAAAGAAAAGAAGAAAAAGAGGTTTATATTACAACTTTTCTCACTGACCTTAAGCAGTTCTAAATATGAGTTAAATTTGTGTTTCCATTTAAAACTTTCTCTTTAGGGGAAGCCTGGGTGGCTCAGTCAGTTAACCGAGGGACTCTGTTTTAGCTCAGGTCATGATCTCAACGTCATGGGATCGAGCCCTGAGTCAGGCTCTATGCTCAGTGGGGAATCTGTTGGAAGATTCTCTCTCCTGCTCATTCTGCCCTTCCTGCCTCTTTAAAATAAATAAATAAATCTTAAAAAAAAAATAACAACTAAACTTTCTCACTAAACCTGAACAACTTAAACATCAATATGTCTAAGATTTCTAGAGATCTGGTCTACCTTGTAGACCAGAATGGAGGGACATATGCTAGTGGATAATTATAAGATGAAAATATTAAACTGGTCATTACTGTGGAAGACCAGGGCCTGCTGCGTCCCTCCCAGGGCATGGTTAGGTTATTGCTGCCTCAGGCACCTCTCTGCTGTTCTCTCTCTTCAACCTCCACTGCAGTGGCAATCCCTGCCCCACCCCCCACCCCCCGACCTCACTTACAGGGACGGGGTCATTAGAACAGGATTTGATCTCATTTCTCTGGCTCCCTGCCCTCTCTCCACTAATTCATCTTTTTTTTTTTTAAGATTTTATTTATTTATTTGACAGAGATCAAATTTAGACAGAGAGGCAGGCAGAGAGAGAGGAAGGGAAGCAGGCTCCCTGCTGAGCAGAGAGCCCAATGTGGGGCTCCATCCCAGGACCCTGAGATCATGACCCGAGCCGAAGGCAGAGGCTTTAACCCACTGAGATGGGGAGATGCTCCTTCTCCTCTAATTCATCTTTGAAAAAAGAAGAAAAAGATTTTATTTATTTATTTATTTATTTATTTATTTGAGAGAGAGAGTGAGAGAGCAGGGGTGGGAGGCAGGGAGGGGCAGAGGGAGAGAATCTCAAGCAGACTCTGTCCTGAGTGTGGAGCCCTAAGTGGGCCTCCCTCCCATGACCTTGAGATCATGACCTCAGCTGAATCCAAGGGTCAGAAGCTCCTCTGACTGAGTCAACAGGAGCCTCTCTCCTCTAATCCGTCTTATACTCAAGGACCAAACTGATCTTTTCTAAACTCTTATGCGACCACGAAATGTTTACTTAAACATTTTCAAGTAGCTCTTCAGACCTAGAGTAAAATGTGCAAGTTCCATCACGTGCCAAGGATGTGCTGCTGCAGGACTCCCTCTGACCCTCAGCTAGGCTCTCCATCCCTTCCCCAGCTTATAAACCCTGTACGCCACTGGCCAGTCTTCTTTCTCTCGAGCACCATGTACTTTCCCACCTCGGAGCTCTCTGTCTGCTGTTCCTCTGGGCTGGAATACCCTTTCCCCCTCTTTCTGTTAGTCCAGTGTCTTATTATTTAAGGTTAAGTGTAACTACTACCCCTCTTACAGGGCCTTTAAGCCACAATTTTGTTGGATGAAGTTAGTGTCCTCTTTCCAGGCTGCTCCCATGGCAACCTGAGCAAAAACTTAGCCTAGTCAGTATGCAGGAGGCCATCTAGTTTTTGGTCTGAGTCACTTGACAGGTCTAAGGTGACCATAAGCTACCCAGGGAGTCCTTCTAAACCCTGGACATAGACTTATCCCCTACTCCATCGTGTTCTCCGAAAGCCTCTGTTGGACTACATTTAATGACCTCCTGTGATTACATCTGTCTTTCTGGCAGGGTCATAGGATTCTGAATGTGGGGAACACATTCTAATTTATAGTATCATCTGCCACAAATTGATGCTTAATGTTTGTTGAACTATTTTTATTTTTTATTTTAATAACTCTGCCTCCGTCATTATACTTTTAGTCTGTACATATATGCTTGTAGGTCAAATTTTTTGCATCATTGTGGAGTAATAGCTAGCCAGGTTGCAGTCATGGGAGACCTTGGCTGAGCTGGGGAATTTGCTTCCTTGGATACTCGCTCACTTTGCTGGTGAGTTGACACCTCTGTTCCTCTCCTCTTAGGACTTGTCACATGCTGGTAGTAGGCTCATATCATGGTGGCTTCTTTCCTCTAGAGTAAGCAATTAAAAGGCCCTAGGTGGAAGCAACACTGCCTTTATGACCTAGGCTCAGAAATCATATACTCTTACTATTCTCCACACCGTTAGTCCTGATTCCATGTGCGAGGGGGCTACGCAGAAGTCCCAGAAGATGATGATTCTCAGAGGCCATCTTGGAGTTGGCTCACACATGCCACTCTCTGCACAAATGATTCATGTCTCTCCATATGTAAAACATAATCACCCCTTCCAACACCCCTGGGTCTCAGTCCTTTATAACATCAGCTCAAAATCCAGGATCTTGTGTGAATCAAATTCAGTGTGGTTGAGGCTCTTCAGGTATGATTCCTGGACTATAATTCTAGAGTATAGTACATCTTTATCTACAGACCTATGAAGAGTTGTCTTTCACCCCTGCCCCCACATGCACCCAACATACAAAGGTAGGGTAAGTATGGGATAGGTGCTATAGATTATCTTATTCAAAAAGGGGTAAAATGGGAGACACACCCAACTCATTGGTCCACAGTAATTCTGAAATCCAACTGAATCATTGTTTTGGGGGGGTTGCACAGACAGAATTTAAATATTGAGAACTAGTTCTAGATCCATGCTTTTGATTACTATCCCATGCTGCCTTTTAGGACTTAACATGGTTTTATAAATATTTATGGAGGCCTGAATGTTGGAAATCCTTTGTCATTATTTTTCACTATTTTTGTCCTTCTTTCCCTGCTACCGGTTTATTTTATGGAAGTTTCATTTCCAGACATTGGCTTCATATTTACTTCCTTTGCATTTTAATTTGCTTGGAGAATTGTTTCAGACAATATCTAGCAGAGACCTTCAGTGAGGCAAGAGAATTGACAATGAACTAACTCAAAAAGTATTTTGAGAACATTAATATGCTTTCTTAATCAAAAACTCACAGTGGCTATTGGTGAGGAAGAGGATGATATCCCAGTAAGAGAAACTATGGCACATCCCAGGTGTTTTGTTGTTCAGATTGCTTCTTGTTATGTGTCTTCTCCTCACAGTTCTTGTACAGCCTTACTGAAGATAGTCACCAGGCTTTTACCAAAGGTCAGAAGGAAGAGGGATTAGACTTACCCTGTATGACTGTAACAAATGGGCCTATGAACAATTGGTCAGATGTAAATGTGACAGACTTTTTACAATGATTTTACAGCAGAATTCTCTAAGAATGGAAGAGGTTATGTAAGGAGTTAGTAAATGTCTTCATGGAGGGTTTATGCATAAGCTGGATGCCAATGTGGTGTGAAGTGACTCATTGATTAATTAAGCAAGTATCTAGGAAGTGCTTTCTGCATATGAGATACTATATTCTGTGCTGGGGATTTAGCAGTGCACAAAATAGATTAAAATCCATCTTGACCACATTCTAGTGGAGAAAAATACATCCTAGTTGAAGAAACTAATATGTCATAGATTATATTATATTTTATTACATTAAATATAATATTCATGATATGTGTCATGGAAAGAAACAAAGTAGTACATGGGCGATGGGGGGGATGAGGAAAGCAAGTATATCTATCTGTGTCCTGGCAGTGGGCATAGAGAGTGCAAATGCCCTGAAGTTGGAGCATGATTGTCATTTTCAGTAAGTGTAAGGGGGCCAGGGTGCCTACGGCAGGAGAACCTTAAGGAAGGAAGACAGTAGGTAGGATAAGAGAGGTAACAGGGATCCAGGTTGTGTGGAGCCACAGAAGTCATTGTGCAAACTTTGATTTTTACTCTGAGTGAGATGTGGAGCCTCAGAGGGTGTTGGGAGGAATGCTGTCCTGAACTTACTTGCTCCCTGAGATGATCACTCCAGCTGTTGGTTAGGAATAGCATGTAAGGGTCCAATGTGTACAAGACCAGTTTGGAGGCCACGGCCATGGTCTGGAGGAAAGGAAGTGGGAACTCTGTGCAGGCAGTGGGGATCTTGGACTTATTCATGATCTAAAGCCAGCAGGATTTGCTGATGAATTGCATATGGATATAAAAGAAAAGAATCAAGAATTATCTCAAGGTTTTTGGTTTACCCAACTGGGAAATGGAGCTGTCTTTACTGATAATGGGGAAGAATTCTGCAGAAACCGTTTGTGTGTGTGTGTGTGTGTGGTCAATCAGGGGCTTTGGAATATGGTATGTTCAAGGTGCTCATTAGAACTTTAAGTGCAAAAGCTCAGAAGAGAATGAGATTTAGAATCTGGTGTTCCATGGCAAGATTCGGGCTTGATATAAATTTATTAATTGTCTGGGTATAGATTGTATTTAAAGACACAGGTGAGAATGAGATCTCCAAGTGAGTATAGATGGAAACAATAAGAGGGTCACAGACTGAGCCCTCAGGGATTCTAGGAGTTAGAAGTTGAGAGGGATGAGAGGAAACCAGCAAAGTAGAATTTTCCAATGAAGATGCGGCAGAGGAAAGGCAAGTGAGCATCTGGAGGACAAGGAAAGAGGCATTTCTGAGGACGAATGAGTGATAACTTTTCAAATATAATGAAAGACAGGTTTGAGATTGGATGCATGAGTACAGAAATAGAGAAATCACTGGAGGCCCAGGATAGAGCAAGTGTGCTGGGATGCATGCAGGTAGATTCATGGAAGAGAGGGAAGAAAGTTCTGGAGGCATTGATGGAAGAGCTTGCTTTGAAGGGAATAGAGAAATCACATGGTGTCTAGGACAGAATGTGGAGTCAAGAGACAGCTATAGTTTTTTGTTTTTTTTGTTTTTAAAGATGTGTGAAACCAGAGGTTGTGTCTTAATTGAGATGGTCCAGTGGAGAAATATGGGTGAAATAGGAAGAGGGGAGAATTAATGCAGTGAGTTCCTTAGTTGGGATACAAGGACAGGCTCTAGCTCGCAGGCAGAGGAGGACCTGCTTTAGGACCAGTCATCGAAGTACCAGGAGGAAGAGTGGAGTGGCAGAGTTGCACAAGTCTGTCAGTGAATGGGGAAGCCTGAGTGGGCAGCATAGGGGAGGAAGTCTCAGAGATTGAGGGGAGAGGAGAGAAGAGACAAGTGAGTGAATGGACGAGAGAAAATAAGATCACCAGGAAGCACTACCAGCTGCTTGATATTAGAAATCATGAACTCAAAGTGTTTCTGTGCTTTTGTCCAGCCTCACTCAGCTTTGCTGAGGCCGAGCTGGCTCAGGAGGGGGTTGTGTTTTTCAGATTATATTGCTGTTCTTTCTCTTTTGAGGAAACAAGACCAGAGTGAGCTGGGGCATAGACGCAATGCCTTGATTAAGTGTGGGACCACAGAACTCATGATGAATTGTGGGTTCGTGAAGATATGGGATGACAAATTTGAGGTCCTGGGAGGTCCAAAGAGCTCAGAAGAGAATGAGATTTAGAATCTGGTGTTCCATGGCAAGATTCGGGCTTGATATAAATTTATTAATTGTCTGGGTATAGATTGTATTTAAAGACACAGGTGAGAATGAGATCTCCAAGTGAGTATAGATGGAAACAATAAGAGGGTCACAGACTGAGCCCTCAGGGATTCTAGGAGTTAGAAGTTCTGGCGTGGGGTTGCAGAGGGAGTAAGCTAGAAATCTTGGAGGATGGTTATTGGAGACCAGAGTTCTTTGGCATTGAGATTGTATAGGTATTGAAGCATTTGGAAACAATGAGATCAGGGATTTGACCATAAAAGAGAGGCACAGAATTTGTTTGCAGCAGAGATGATAAAGGACAGAGACCAAAGAAGTGAAAAGTCATCTTCATAAAGAGTGAAGGATTACGACGGTGGTGGTGTTGGGGCTAAAATCTTCATGGAATTAAGGGTCAGTCCAGGGTTTGGTAGAAGATAGTAATAGGGTGGGGGAATCAGGTAGGATATTCTGATATATAAGATTCAAAGTTGGGGGAGCCAGGAAAGAGGGAGGGACATGATCTGGAAGCAGTAATGAACAATAAATAACATGGAGCTCTTTCCCTAAATCTAGGCCAAGGGCACGACCTGATGTTATGGAGGTAGAGAGACTTGTCTAGGGACGTCCTTCCTCCAAACGCGAATGGAAGTGTTTAAGGGGAGGGTCTGAGCACCCACAAAATCACTGGTTAGAGTGTTTGGCCAATGAACTAGTATGTAATTTAAGAACTAATCTAAACATAAACAGAGAGACACACACAGAAGAAGAGAGAGAAGAAATAGTATAAATTCTTTTTTTTTTTTTAGTTAAAGCCATTTTCACCTGCACACACGATTCAAAGTTAATCATGATGTGTAGGCTCCTTGCATATTTACTCTGAAATCCCCACAGTAGGTGATCAATAAATGCCTGTTTATTGACTGATAAAAGAAAAATCGAACATTGAGTGGACATTTTAATGTTGTATAAGATTATGGAAAAAGTGTAGCTAAATATGATTTTGAAAAAACTGCAGATTCATGAGCTTATACTCCTGGGATGGAACCAGACGTTTGCAGATCTTTCTAACATTTAAAGGTTCTATAGAAATAGAACAGATCATCTGTGGTCTGGAGTTGTCTAAGGCTGCTGTGGAAAGACCACTGTGTTAAGGGTGTTGGAAAGGGAGTGCACACAAGGAATGGGCCTGAAGACCTAGTTGTCTGTGAAAGAGCACATCAAGAAGGATCTTTCCAGAGTCCTTGGCCTCTGGTCCTTCCATCACATGTATGTTCTCAGAAGTCGAAGTGACTCCAGGGTCTGCTGTAGGCAAAACATGTGGTGAGTTCTGTGTTTCTGTGGCTTCTTTCTCGAGTGTTGAGTTTTGTTGGACTCTGCCCACTACAGGGCCGGCAGCCCACCCATCACGTGCCTCCTCCTGCAGAGAGCCTCCCGCAGCTCACAGGAACTCCTGCAAGGCGATGTTAGCCAGAAATCTGCAGATTAGTGTTCACCTACAGTGGACAGCATCCTTCCTGCCTCTCACTGAATCTCCAACTCAAGGCTACCGTCACCCCTTCAGATAATCACCTAGAGTGAGGAGCTCTCTCCTGATGGAAACATTTTCCACTCTGTCTCTCATCCATGGCTCCTCCACCTGTGTCTGGAAGGACCTTCATTTCAGACTCCTGGACACTGACCTCGAGGTCCACCTGTGAGCTGGTCAGTGAGCTCTCCTGGTGGACTTCACCCAGGAATCCTCCCCCAAGATGGCCAGCCATAGGCAACTTCCCTAACAAATGGTATCCTCTAATTCTAACATTTGGGATCCACCAAATACAAAAATCACCTCCTCGGGAGCAAAGGAAGACTGACTCAAAGATCCCAGGTCCATCCAATCACTAGGGGTGGTTTGGGGGTACTTCTCCGATCCCATGGTGCAGATACCAGCATGTTCTTATTTAGCTTTCGCTTGTTGTATAACCAGACTGTGGGCAAAGCCGTCCGACCTAAAATATTTTCTTGGAGTGATTGCCTTTGTGCGCACTTAGGAGTTTGAGAGATTTGAAAGTTTCTTTATTATCTAGAGAGTTCAGGCCTGTTGAGCCCAATGGACAATAAGAGGAACTTCATTCTTGTGCTCTTCCTCTCCAGACTTGTCACAACGTGGTATGCTGCAGAGGGTTACAACTTTGATAATAAAGAGGAAAGAGAGTCTCTTAAAGGTGAAGGTGAAGGTTCAGAAGACATTTATAGAAAATTCAGCATCTTTTCAAAATGTGGCAGAGGTGATAACGACTGCTTTCTCCTGTCTCTCACTGTACTAGAAATTAAAAACTGAGTCACAGGAGAGAGAACCAACTGAAACTATCCAGTCAGAAAATACGAAGTAAACCTGGTCTGTTCTGCTGACATTTTCTAGTCAGTCTTTGAATAATTTCTCCATTTGGATTTTGAAAGAAGTGAGGTGTTAGTGTCGTAGGAAGTATACTGACTTGGATTCTCTTGGAGAGGCTGGTTTTCAGTTAACAGTGAAGTCCCTCCATTGACACAGTCCAAGTCTGAATGGCGGCAGGTTTCCTCTCTGGTCTGCCTCTTACAATTCAGTATGTTCTACCTCTGGGTTGTGAAGACAATACAGTGTTTCTGAACCATTTTGGGGGTTGAATCCAAAGTAAGAGGCTTGAGGCATAGTTTCCACGGGGTGCAGGCCAGCGCTTGTTATCCACTCCCCGAGTCTCTGAGCTATGACTTGGCTTCCTACAAAAGAATTTAGAAAGTGGAAGCCTGGCTGGTGATGCCCCACCCATTGGTCCCAAACCAGAGATTACATAATGTGAGTTGAGGTGAGATAACGTGAGTTCTGAAGAAAAAAGGGAAAAGAAAACAAGAATAAAACAGACAAATAATATTTATTAAAGTTACCACATAAATTTCCAGGCTTCATATATGTAAAACATGTTGGAAAAAACTGAGTTTAAAGAGGTTATTTACCAAAGATCGAGAGGCTAAAATCTCTTTTAATTCCAAACCCTTGATGGGGAGCCTTCTTCCACTGGCTTCCCCATTGCTGTGCAGGATGTCTGTGATCATTTGAAGCATGTGTTCCTCTCATCCTCTACATTGGAATAATGTGCTGCCTTTCCAGGCCACAGCACAACTGGGGAATATCTGTAAACCCTGTAGGTCTCGTTGTGTCTCAGGATCTAGCTTAGGCTCCCCTTAGGAACCTGGTAAAGACACCTGTTCATGACTGACTAGATGAACAAATAAGAAAGGTCTCTAGACTTCAAATGGCCTCGTAATGCTGGGAAAGAGAAGGGTAAGAACTGATAGGACAATGACATATGTTCTATCTTCTGAAAATTTCCCCTTTGTTTCATGGTTCAGAGGGAGTACAAAACTATGCAGTTAGAAAGCATGTGAAGTGTGAGAAATAAAATTACCTTTTTTGAAAATAATTTTAACTGTAATTACACTGGGCTTAATTTTAAATGTCGCCAAATAGATCAAATCAGGATGTTGTCTTCAGCCACCAGCTAACTTCTGAGGAAGCACCCATGGGATTTCTTTTTGGGGAGAGTGTATGCTGTGTCCTGGTGCAGAACGTTCTAGGTTACTTCTGCTTCAAATTAGAATCCGTGAAGATGTTCATGTCACGAGCCTCAACAGACCTTTTTTGTGTAGTGGCATAAGATTTTATGCAAAGGTTTTTAAGGAGCATTTAAGGTTATCAAAACTATTTCTATTTTATGATCTACTTCCTTTAAATAATATTGTTAATACAGACATTAGCTTCAATAAATAAAAATATGGTAATACAGAAAAACATGGCTATGTGGAAAAAAAACTCTCAGATAAAGATACTGATGAATTTTAGTAATCTAACATGCTTGTTCAGGTCAGAATTGTGAATTAATTTTGTGGTATACTCCCCAAAGAATATTACACAGCAGAATAAAAACTCCCTTGTGTCTTGGATTATGGCATATTTGTGATCTTAATTTAAGAATGACAAGGATTTTCCATGTTCACCTTTTCCATAGGGTGAATAAATAATAATCCTCAGGGGCACCTGGGTGGCTCAGTAGGTTAAGCCTCTGCATTTGGCTCAGGTCATGTCTCAGAGTCCTGGGATCCAGCTTTGCATGGGGTTCCCTGCTTGGTGGGGGGGTCTGTCCTCCCTCTCTCTCTGCTGCTTGCCCTGTTTGTGCTCTCTCTCTCTCTCTCAAGTAAATAAATAAGATCTTTAAAAATTTTTTCTAAAAAGAAAAATCCTTTAACCTCATTCTCAATTTCAAAAAATATCAAGTTGATTTAATTTCATATTTTTAATTTTAATGTAAAATAGGTTATTTTGCATATTAGTTAATGCAAGCCAAAACAATTTGAAAGTTTGCATTTCATTTATTCTGTAAATGAAGGATCAAATTAAGGACTGAGTCGAAACCAATACATTTTTTTTATGCTCTGTAGCCTGTCCTATTCTAACAAAAATAGTTAAGATTTTATATAAGAAATTGAATATAAAAAAATATCTTGATGATTACCAATAAGCTTTCCTGAAACTTCTGTTTCATGCTTAAGGGTGAATCTTAGTATGTAATTTCAGATGTCTTCTTGTATACAGACCACATAAATTACATGCACATTCCCAGCTTTCACTTAGTTACAGATTTTTTTAAACATTTTTAAATCTTCAGACCATTATAAGTGAGCCAGTCTAATTCAACATAGGGTATACTATGTGGTAGGTCCTCACTGCATGTTTGTTGCATGAATGAATGACCTCACTAAGGAAACATCTGGGCTCTGAGACACTCATGCACTTGCTTTCTTTCTCTCTCTGTGCCACCCTGATTTTTAGCCACAATCTCTGCAGTTTCCAATTAGCTTCTTTTTGTCTCCCAACAAATCAAGCTAATACCATGTTTTTACTCTCATTTTTAATGACATGATGTATGGAAACCCAAGTTAAGTGAAATGTTACCCCCTAAATCAGAATCCTGTTATTTTCATCAGTACACCTGTATCACAGCATTGCTCAATTGTTATCATACCGTTCTAATGTCATCTATAGCAATTTGTGAATTTTTTCTCTTGTTATAGAAGCATTTAGAGAATATTCTTGTTTTTTTCCTCTTGGCCTCTAGACCCTAAAATATGCAAGGACTGGAGACAGATTTATCACTTTAACTGTAAGGTTTCATAACAATGATTCAAGTTTCCACCTTGGAAAGCTAGAAAAAGAGCAATTAAGACCTGGATAGTAGAAAGATGGAAAATTAGAATTTAGGAGCAAACACAGTATTCAAAACTGGTGATGAATTAAAAAAAAGAGCTGATTTATACCTCCACAATTGTGGAAAATGTTGCCGCTTGTAAACTCCAACTGTGAAGAAATAATTCCAAGAAATTCCAAAGCACAATATTAAAAAATTAATAACTTAGAATTAAAATTTCACATAATTTTTAAAGGCATGGGAAATAAGAAGAATTTAATGGATTTTAGTATGTGACTGATTATCGTGTTCACATCAGGGGGAACTTACACAGGGTTTTGGTATCGGTTAAATAAAAAGTACGTTTAGATGTTTTTGCTAAACACTAAAGTGAGTCAAATAGAAGAATATAAAAAACTATGTATTAGTTTTCACAATAAATTTGAATGGGATATATTTATTGCCAGTTGGGGACAGAATAAGAATTCAGCTAAAAGACATTTACAAGGACACATACCAAAAATAAAACAAAGACACATGGTCTGCTGACTATGTTGGAAGCACTAGACCAATCTTTTTGCATGGATCAGCTCATTTAATCCTCAAAATGACATTATGAACTAAGCGCAATTACTGACCCAAGAGTTGACTCTAGAGGCTATGCTTTTAACATATGCTGTATGAAAGTGAAAAGTAAATGCATGGTACAAGAAAGATCTATCAAGAATAGGTTACTAAAAAAGATAAGAAGCCTGGCAGGTATAAAATCAGAAATCCAGCTAAAAATCATTAAATGGGACAAATGGAGAGAAAAATTATATTCCACGAAGACCATAGATAACACCTTCGACCCTTACCAACGGTGTCTCCAAGTACACAAAACAAAAACTAGGGGACATACAGGAAAAAATTTATAATCCAATTTGAATATTATAATGCCTCGTTTTCAGAATTTATTTTTCAAAAAGCTAATTTGAAAAAACCCCCAAAGTTGTAAATACAATGAGCATTTTGATCTCATAGACACCCACAGGATTCACCAGTACAGTGGATTTATATCAACAACGTAAGATGAACCCCTTCTTCTCAGTAGACAATGGCCACAAAGAAACGGGTACGGAATACAAATAAACATCAGCAGGAGAAAAAGTTGAAATGCTAACATCCCCATGAAATCACACGTTATCTCATGGTTACTGGGGAAGCAAATTATAAAATCAATGATGCTGTATGTATGTGACTCACATGCATACATATTTGCCCATCGCACTGGTACAAATAAACAAATTGATAATATGAATGTGGTTTATCTGAAGGAGCGCGGAAATAGGCACTTGCATCTTCCAGTAGACGGCGTTCCACAGACCACTTGAACAATGTGGTAGCACCTCTCAGATATTAAGTGCCCTTCTCCTGCGACCACCTCCTGCTTCCCCTTTCGGCATCTGCCACACTGAAGGAATAAACCATATGCCTTCAGGTCCTCCTCTGCAACCTTGTTTGCGTTCATGACAAAACGGAAGCAACCTGAATGTCAGTCAGTGAAGGGATGGCTCAAAATTCTAGTAAATCCTATTATGCCATGCATGCTGAAGGGAGTGAGTTTGAGTGGAACATGTTATTATAAAAGATGGTAAGTCATTGCACTGTGCTAACAAAAAAGAAGGTATACAGAAGAAATTTCGCTGTCTACTCGTACTATTCGTTACTATGGAAAGATACAAATTGTTAAGAGTGACTCCTTCTGGGGAAGAGATGAAAAGTCCCTGACTGTGCGAAGCAGGGAGAGTAAAGGGGGAATTTCCGTTTTTACTCTAGTTCTGAATGGTTCTATTGTTTTACACGTAGCATGATGTCATGCATTACCTCTGCAAGTGCAGTAAAACATAAATATTGTCCAAAACTAATAACATATTTATTGAGAAGGTTAAAATGGTTCTGCTACCATTTGATTTTGCAGGTTTTAAGAAAATATATTTTCAATATTAATTTGTGAAATTTTTCACAATTTTAGGAACTTTAAAATCTCTATCACTGGGAAAATAACTTATTCAGGGACACTTTTAATTCTTTTGGCTACTGGATTATTATTTGCTTTGCACTTTCAGGGATTTATTTTCAATTCTACCAGATACGGCACTCTCCCATATTTTTATCATGTGTCTGGCAACAAATTTGTGAAGTGAGTTGTCATAGTAACAAGATAAGGACTCCAACAGGGGAAAATGAGTTGGCCTTGATTCTGTTTTGTTTCTGATATACTGGGAGCTGAATTAACCTTTGAAATTAAAGCGGCTCTTGAACAGGTGACTCGTTCTGGGTCTATTTTACATATTTACACCAGCAGGGTGTAAAGAATGATTGATAACATCCTTCTCTGTATGGGAAGACGTCTCCCAGAATGGTGTTTCTCAAAGCAGAGATCGCGGGCCTTTAGCAAGCTTAGTAAGCTCCTCTCCCACGTCTGTTTCCCAAGGTCAGCACAACCCAGGCACCTGCTGTGGTTTCCCAGTCTTTGCTCAGACCCCGGCCTGCTCAGCCTCCTAGTCCTCGCACCTGTGAACAGCACCGCAGCTCTGCCCAGCCCTACCGGGTGATGAACCTTCCTCACTTGTCCTTTACTTGTCTATTCGTTCATTCACAGGCCCTGGTTGGGACCCCACCCCGTCCCCCGCGTGCCCACTGGGCTCTAAGTCCGAGGACACACATTGAATCACAGACCCTGAATCCGTCTGGGTGACTCACACCGGGACTTTTCACTTCACAATGAAGCCCCATCGTAGGGAGGACAAAAGCCCACCCACCCCGACGCAAGCTGAGCTCAGAGCGGTTCCAGGGACCCCACCTGTCACAGTCCAGAAAATAAGTCAGGGTCAAGGACGCTCCCTGTTGGCATTGTCTCCACCTTGTCTCCAACCACCCCCCCAATCTAAGGCAGTGTCCACCTTTGCTCCTGTCCCCAGTGTGTGTACTGCACAGGCTCCAGTGTTCCCAAGGCCGCCTGGAGCGATCCCACCTGGCGCCCTGGGCTCCACCTGCACCAGGAGGCGCCCGAGAGGCCGGTCTCTGGCTCCACTGGGTGCGCTGGGCGCCTGACTTACATTCCCCTTGCACGTCTGAGTTTCTCTTACACCTTTTCCAGGGCCGGAAAGGGACTCACTGCATTTTCCATAATTAGTCCCCCCGAGGCTCTTTTTTTATTCTCCCAACACATTTCTCTCTGTGGCTCATTATTATGCAGCCCCATGATTCAAGAGCACAGGAAGGGGAGTCCATGCCAGGCAGGGACCATGGTAGGGACTTGCTAGAGGGACTGCAGTGGAAGAGAAGGTAGAGAAGTAGGAGGAGGATGGCTAGCAGATGGGCCAGAGGTCAGGGTCAGATGACCATGGCGAAAGAGTTATCACCGTGCAAAGCTCTCTAACGTCCAGAGCAGAAAGCAGTGCACTACCAGAACACAAAGGACAATAGCTTAAGCTGAAGTTGATTATCTCAAGCCACTTAAAAGGAGGGCAAAGTTTACTCGGGTGAGGTAGGCCAGCAGTCACAGGGAGGTGAGAGCAGAGATCAGAGCCGGCAGGCTTGATGGTGGCCGGTGGCGGGCGCCTGGCGTCAGGTGCACCCAGGAGCTGTCCAGGTGGGGAAGCCGACACAGGAGCCACAACCAGGGCAGCAGCACACATGTGTGAGCTTGTGATTCCGCTGAAAGCACCTCGCCTGCGTCTAGTGGCCACCCCTGACGGAATGCAGAGCTCCGTTCCGATCTCTGTACTTACTCTCGTGGTTACATGGGAGCTGCGGTTCAGGGTGTGTGTTTGCAAGGAAACAGCCTATGATCCAGCCTGTCTTACCGTCAGGCTGCAGGAGCCCGGGGCTAATGCTCTTGGTGGATTTCCGTGTGGTTCCAGCATGGGTTTTGGTTTACGTTTACTGCTGCCTTTCCTAAGTTGTGTTTTAGGGTTTTGTTTGTTTGTTTGTTTTTAATGCACCTGCACAAAGGTTTAAAGCAAGTCATTTGAAAAGTCTCTCATCCAGATATTAATCTGTAATTAAGCAATATAAAAATAGTATAACTTCCCTTGCACTTCAGAAATTAAAGTCTTTTTTTTTTTAAGATTTTATTTATTTATTTGACAGACAGAGATTACAAGTAGGCAAGAGAGGCAGGCAGGGAGAGAGGAGGAAGCAGGCTCTCCGAGGAGCAGAGAGCCCGATGTGGGGCTCGATCCCAGGACCCTGGGATCATGACCTGAGCCGAAAGCAGAGGCTTTAACTCATTGAGCCACCCAGGCGCCCCAGAAATTAAAGTCTTCTTGTTAAAAATGGTGTCTTTTTAAGGCTTTATGTATGCAGCCACCCTTATTTTTACCCCGAGAAGCAGTGATGACAATGACTGAACTTCTGAGGAAAGTCTGGCTACCTGGAACTCTTCACCCGTGTCTCAGAAACACTCTGGCTATAACCTTTGTCTATAAAATCCACGGGTCTGTAACATGGAGAGAAAAGCCTTCACAGGTGCTCACAGACTACCCCACCGAAGACCTGACTGTTGCCCTGGTCCACCTTGTCCCCTCCTATAGCTCAGTCCACCTGCATCCTGCTGGTTCCCAGCTGGCCCCGTGTGCCTGACAGACCCCCGCTCCCGGGTCTCCGCTACTTCAACCCCATCCACACCTGTGCATGCATGTTTCCCGCTGATGTGTGCACCTGTATTTCCTGTCTACGTGTGGGGGGTGCATGTGTTTTCCATTTCTGTGGCAGACATAGAAAGGGGAGAAGGGTGGAGAAGGCCTGTATTTTGAGCAACAGATACTCAAAGGCTAAAATATTTTAAAATACACCTGGGTCTGTAACTCAAAGCATCTTCATGAGTAAGTTTGAGAAATGGTGAAAATCAACTGCTAAGAACAATTTAACAACTATCTACCCATCTACCTGTCCCTAACCCGTAAGTTGTGGTTTATAGAAACATTTGAGCAAACAGTCTGCCCTGGAGGGAGATGCCCACGGTGGAGGGCTTTGATTTTCTTAGCAGCCAAAGCAACTAACTGTGCTGGGTCAAACCTTCCCTGACCGTTCAGTAGCAGTTTCTCTAATGTCCTCTCGACCCTATCTGCCAGCTTTACAAAATCTATCCAGCTTCAAACTCCAATCTGGTGTCCAGCCCAAAGTTGCTCTATGTATCGTGGATGGCCAGGCTGGCAGCTCCAGGGACATGAAGTGGGCGAGGGTCTGGTCTGCTCATTCACTCCTTCTCCTTCCCACTCCAGGCTTGATGAATGGCGGAAGGCACCAAGGCCCAGTTCCAGGACATCTTCTTCCCTTAATCTCTGCAGAGCCCAACTTGTCTGGCTCAGGGTGATGGGGAACAGTGGATAGGGAGTGTGGAGTACACCCTCATTTTATCGCCGGGGTGCCACCTTGTGTGTGCTGGTCCTGATCTCTGCTGCCTCTCTGGAAAACCTCTACTGGCCATCCTTAGTCTCTTGGTGGGAGCAGGTGCATGTTCTGGCCCTTATATGGGGTGTGCAGGTGAGTTAACTTGGAATCCGGAAGGGAGATGCCCGGAGTGAAGATAAATGGAGATCTCCAGCTGCTGGCACAAGCTGAGACCAGAGAGCGCGTCCAGATTTTGCAAAGTGTGAAAATCTGAGGGCAGGGTCCATGCCGTCTCAGGATCTCCAGCTTCATTTCTGTCCAGAGGGAGTGGGTAGGTGTGGGGAAAGCCAGCCAAGTCGTTTCTTGTACTGAGGAGACTCATGCTGGCCATGCCTGGCTCAGGCTGATCGACAAAACCATAAACCCGTCTCTAGCCAGAATGGTTACGTGCACAGAATCACTCTCTTTGAACAAACATCTTGGCAAAAGCTCCGAGTTCTCAAGATTGCAGTGCGGAATACACCACATCCACCTGAGTAGGAGGAAGTGTCTGGTGTGCGCCCACGTGCTTGTAAACATAGAACAGGTCTGGGAGGATCCGGCAGGAGCTTGTTCCCGTCTTGTGACTCTGGGAAGGCTGACCTGAAGGTGGGTCCTGGAGGGGACTTAGTTTTCCTTATTTGGCCTGTTATTTTATTGAAACTTTGAGTCACGCTGGTGCATCATGTAGCCGAAACAAAAGACAACGGAAAACAGAGAGAGAACATAACGTAAAAATAGGAGAAATGCCATCTTGTCCAGCTGCTGTAATTAAAACCAAACACTAGAGAATGGAATTTGCATAAGAAAAGACTTACACCATAGCTACATGTGTCCTGAGAATCCACGAAGGCAGTGATGTTTCAGTGACTGAACTATTCTGTTTTGCTTACCTGCAACCGAGACCAGATAAAGGGTATGTAGTGCAAACCTGTTCAGTTACCCATTAAAATTATTCAGAATAATTTTCTCTTTCTTTCAATGCGTTAACAAAAACACCCTTTGATTTATGCATAAATAACTAACAAGAACAAAGGGAATCTTTTTCTTCTAAACTTTTCAAACCAAAGTTCTGTTTGGCTTGAAAATAGCAAGTAAAATTTGAAGCTACATTTTTTTTTTATACAAGAAATTAAAGCGTCTTAAGAACAAGAGTTTAGCTTGAAAGTAATTATTCAACCATAGCTAATGGTATTCTACCAATCCTTCATGCAATTCAGAAATGCAAACAGAAAATTATACTAGAGAACCGCCCAGGGGAGAAAATGGGCCATTTTTAGTACAACATGGCTTTCTCATTTGAACTCAGTATTTCAGATTTATTTACTGATCCATCTAAGCTCACATAAACCTCTCCTCCACTCCTAGGATTGAAACGTACTTTTAAAAGATATGCATTCCTGGCACATGTTCTAAATAACCCAGAAAAAGCAGCAGTCCTCGGTAAGCAGCATTCCCACATACTCAGCCTCCTGATCCCCTTAAGTGCATTTTCACCTAATACTGGCACCTGTAGGTCATGGCTGCGTAGCACTAGACATTACCATGTCCACGTGCAAAACTATCCTCAGTCTTTGATGTAAGGCCCTTTAAGATGTTTCCCATTTTTGCTGTGATGCGTGGCAATGAAATAGTCGTATATGCATCTTTGGGCATGCTCCTATTAAGGCAAGTGCATTTTTATCCTGGATTAATATTTTTTACCTCCTGCTGTCCTGATCCACTTTTTCCACTTGTGGTTTCCAGTGTGAAGAATCACAGGGTACTTCAGGCATGTTACTTAGACTAAACGTATCTGAGAGTGTGTAGACTCTACAAATCTAAGAATAGGTAAGTTTTTTACATTGCAGAATACTCCTCAGGCCCCATATGCAAGTTTCAGTTCCTTGCTAATTGAGTTCTCCCAGAACAGTGCATTTGGAGCCAAAGTAAAGAAAGTGGAGTATGCAAACCACAATACTTAGGAGGAAACCCCGTTGAGTATCTTGTGCTTCTGCTACATAAGAGGAAGGATTTATCATGTGTGTCGATTTGTCTTCTTATTTTTTGTAATTTATTTTTTACCTGAGTTCTGCTACTGTTCAAATCCACACCATGCTCCAAAGCTGAGTCCATCTCAGCCCGGCCAGCAGCACCAACCTCCAAACTTGATGGAATTCAGACGGAGGTCCCTTTCTTTCAAGGACATAAGCAAGCTCTGTGGAAAAGTATTTCTCTGGAGCCCAATGGGGGTTAGTCACGAAAACAGGTGCTTCACGTTTTGGTTTTGCTGAAGCAGCAATAAATATGAGTGAAGCAGATGTCCATGTGTTCTTTAACACATTTTGTCTTTTTAATGTAGTGGACCCTCTAAAGTAGGGCCAGCAGACAATTTCTGTAAAGGGCCATATAGCAAATATTTCAGATTTTGTGAGCCAACAGACAAGACTGAGGATGTTTTGCGGGCACTTAATTGTGCTTTTTTGTTTTGTTTTGTTTCGTTTTTGGTGCCACGCAGTGGTTTATTAAAGCCCAGGGGTAGGACTGATTATCTTCTATGGGGTTGGGGGAGGTAAGGAGAAAGGGAGGTTTCAAAAGAACTTTCATATGCTAAGGGCAGGAGTGGGGGTGGGGGGAGGTTACAGGATGTCATTTTCTGCTTTGTCTTCAGCTAGCCTTCTGCTCCCTCCTCATTTCTCCCCTGGAATATTTGACCCTTAAATCTCTAAGGTTGTTGAATGTGGAAGGGTCTCATCTTCTGTAACTTCCTCCTGCTCAATAGGGGAGTAGAGATGTCCCTACCTATGGGTCAGCGTTGGTCAGTCGGGGAATGTGTATGATGAGGGAAGAGAAGGCTGGCTGAGGACAAAGCAGAAGCTGACACCCACTGTCCCGCCCCCCATGAGATATATGTGACATCTCCCAGGCACTCCTGGGCTGCACTAAAGCTAAGGAAAGGAAAAACAAATAGTTAATTTTTGAAAATTACAATCCTACAAGACAGGAGTCTCCCTCAGTTTACAAATATCTTAGCAATCTACAAGGAAAAAGCATTTCTATCAACAATCTGGCTTCCAGAAGGGAATGTGGATACAATAAAATGTCCTTATAACCTGCAGCCCATTGACAGATACTTGAGGTGGGCAGAGAGCAATGTTCCTCCAGGAAGCTCCCCATTATCTTCATGTTACTGCCTTGTTAGAGGGAAAAACCACCTTAACTTGACAGTGGCAAGGCCCCAGTATCTCGGAGTCTTCTCTAGCATATGAAACTCCTTTTGAGACCTCCCTTTTCCTTACCTCCCCAACCCCATAGTAGATAATCAGCCACCTCTCAACAACCACGGGCCAGCAGCTCTTCTGCCCATGGGTCCTGTCTCTGTGCTTTAATAAACCACCATTTTGGGGCACCTGGGTGGCTCAGTGGGTTAAGCCTCTGCCTTTGGCTCAGGTCATGATCTCAGGGTCCTGGGATCGAGCCCTGCATCGGGTTCTCTGCTCAGCGGGGAGCCTGCTTCCTCTGCTCTCTCTCTGCCTGCCTCTCTGCCTACTTGTGATCTGTCAAATAAATAAATAAAATAAAAAATAAAATAAACCACCATTTTGCAGCAAAGATGTCCCAAGAATTCTTTCTTGGTCATCAGCTCTGGACTTCACCCCACTGAAACTCACCTATATCCCCAAACCGCGTCATTTAGGGTAGTTACAAAAGTCAGAGGCTGCTGAATCCAATTCTGACAGTAACGGAAGTACCTACCTTTGTGGGCGGTAAGGA
>PISX010027580.1:0-22809 GCA_004024625.1 Mellivora capensis | reverse complement strand
ACATTGAGGTCCTTTATCCATTTAGAGTTTATCTTTGTATACGGTGTAAGAGAATGGTCAAGTTTCATTCTTCTACATATAGCTCTCCAATTTTCCTAGCACCATTTATGGAAGAGAATGTCTTTTTTCCACTGTATATTTTTTCCTGCTTTTTCGAAAATTATTTGACCATAGAGTTGTGGGTCCATATCTGGGCTCTCTACTCTGTTCCATTGGTCTATGTGTCTGTTTTGATGCCAGTACCATGCTGTCTTGGTGATCGCAGCTTTGTAGTAAAGCTTGAAATCAGGTAATGAGATGCCACCAGTTTTATTTTTGTTTTTCAATATTTCCTTAGCGATTTGGGGTCTCTTCTGATTCCATACAAATTTTAGGATTATTTGCTCCAGTTCTTTGAAAAATACCAGTGGAATTTTGATGGGAATGGCATTATTTATTGACATCTTGTTGCCTTTGAGGTCCTTGTTTCTATAGATTGTCTCTGTAAATTTCTGTTCTATGATACTCTTGGGTTTTCTTCTTTTTATAGAACCCCCTTTAATATTTCTTGTAGTGACAACTTGGTGGCACTTCCAAACCTTGCCGGTCTTGGAAGCTCTTTATCACTTCATCTATTTTGAATGTCAGTCTTGCTGGAGAAAGCATTCTTGGCTGCATGTTCCTTTCATTTCATGCCCTGAATACATCTTTCCAGCCCTTTGTGGCTTGCCAGGTTTCTGTGGACAGGTCTGAAATTATTCTTTTTTTTAAAGCAAATTATTAATAGACTTTAGTACATTTAATTGAAAAAAATTTTTATTTCATTTCTTTTCAGTGTAACAGAATTCATAGTTTTACACCACACCCAGGTCTGACATTATTCTGATGTGCCCCCTCTGTACATAAGGAATCTCTTCCCACTAGCTTCTTTCAAGAGTTCCTGCCTAAAATTATGATTCATTAGTTTCACAATCAGGTGTCCCAAGGTCTTTCTAGATTCTATGATCTTGGTGGTGAGCGGAAACCTTTCTGCCTCTAGGTCAGGAATGCTGGTTCCATTCTCCAAATTGGGAAAATTTTCATGGATAATTTGTTTAACTATATCCTCTATTTTTATTTATTTCTCCTCCCCCTCAGACACTCCAATAATTCTGACATTGGAACAGTTCATGGCATCATTTATTTCCCTAATTGTGTTTTCATTGCTTCTAAGCTTTTTGTTCCAGGCTTCCTCCTGATACTTTTTCTCTATCAGTTTTTCCTCTAGATTACTAATTCTATCTTCTGCCTCAGTTACTCTAGCTGTTAGAGAATTTAGTTTAAGTTGGAACTCATTGGTAACATTTTTGCCTTCTTCCCTGATGGCTTTCCCTTCTGCCCCAAATGATTCAATGTTGTCATTAATGGCGTTCTCAATCCTAGCCATTTCCTGTGTAATTGTTACCTTGAATTCCATTTCTGATATGCTTTTTTATGTCCATATATAATAGCTCTGGTGGAGAGAGCACAGTCTCTGAATTTTTCCTCCCTTGGGGTTTCTTCCTCTTCCTAGTCATTTTGGTGAGAGATGGCTGAGGATGTATGTAGCTGAATGTATCAACTGTGATTCAGTCAAGGTGCACCCTGGAATGCTTCTGAGAAAATGGAAGTCCCCACCAAAAAGAAAGAGAAAAGAAAAAAGAAAGGAGGGAGAGAGAGAAGAAAAAAAAAAGAAAAAAGAAAAGTGAAGACCCAGACAGAATGAGCCTCAAAGATAATATTTATAAAGTATACAAACCAAAATGGACAAACAAAAATACTGACAAAAGTAAATGACAAGAAAAAAAATAATAAAAAAAGAACCCAGCCAAAATGAACACCGAGTATAGTATTTATAAAATACCAGAACAAAAGCACATGTACAGAAACACTGACAGAAGAAAAATATGGGAGTGTGGGCAAGGAAGGTTGTTTTTATTCTTCTTGGGTGTACCTTGATATCTTTGCTAAAGGGCTCAATTTTCCTGAAATGAAGGGGGAATAAAACTGATTTATATATAGGGGTAGTATTGATTGGGGAAAGAGGATTACATTGAAGCTTATCTCTATATGAATATTTTAAAAAATAGGAAAGCCAAAAAGAAAAAACAAAACAAAACAAACAAACAAAAAACCCCACAGGTATGTGTATCAAAAAAGTTCAAGTTAAAAGATTATTATGGAATTTGTTGTATTGAACCTCTCGTTGTGTTGGTAAATAGGTTACGAAAATTATTTTAAAAAATTTAAAAAATAGGAATAAGAATAGTGGGTAGGAATTAAAAATAAAAGTTGTATCTTTGAAATATACAAGTTTTAGTGTAATCCGGGAGCTTAATATCTTCTTTCCCCCTGATATTGGGTTTTTACATTTTTATGGGGACCCCGTGGTGGTTGTCCTCTTGTTTTCTTTGGCTGGATTTCTGGGGAAGGGGCCTGCCTCATGGTTTTTCAGTCAGTTTTGTTAGAGTTGAGTCCTTCTGTCCTTATCAAGGGGCAGAGCTCCAAGGAAACTAGTTTTTCAGGCTTTTGTTCTCTAGATGTTGTTGTTTTGTTTTTGTTTCCCTCATTGGAAGCATTTGTTGGTTCTTTGGAGCTTTAGAGGAAAGCACCCAGACCTCCTTCTCAGTGAGAAACCTCAGTCTGTTCCCCTCTGGGTGATCCAAGGCATACAGACTCCCCTCTGCCATCTCCCTCTAGCAGAACACGTCCCCAGCCACAGTTTCATTGGTCGCAGGAGCTCCCACTTGTCTCTGTACCCAGGTGCTACTAAAACCATGTGCAATATTAGTCAGAGGGCCTGCTTCCAGCCGCCGCCTTTGCCGTGGCTGTCTGGGCAGGTCCAGCTCCCTGGATAGATCCCAAACAGATAGTGCACTGAGAATTTCACTTTGGCCCTGGCTAGGAGTGTTCAGACTCCAACCAGTCCTAGAGAGCACCAACTAGCATCCTCACAGACCTCTCTCAGGGCAGGGTGTGGAGAGCGACTCAGAGCCCCTTTCGTGCAGCATGCATGTAGAGTGCAAAAGGCTGTGATTCTGGAGAGTGCCAGCTGGCGTCCACACCAGACTCTCTCATGCACGCTGCCACCCAGATTCTCTCATGTAAGCCGGTGGCTCTCATGGCCTGGAGGCTTCACTGCACTCTCTCTGGCAGGGGTGGTTGCCGGCAGTGGCCATCCTGGCTCCATAGGCTTGGGCCTGTGCCTGTAACCGCCTGATTCCACCAATTTCCCCTTAAGATCTTTTGCTCTTTTTGAGTACTTTAACTAGACTCCAAGTTAGTGCTGGTCCCCAATCACAGGGTACTCTCCTATCGGGGTAGTACTTTCCAATGGGTCGGTTCTGGTGGCTGCCTCCCCCTTTTGTTTTTCTTCCTATATCAATCCAACGTTCCCATTCCACCTTACCTGTCCACTTGTGTCTTCTGCTCCCATAGAGATCCAAAAGTATATAATCCTACACCTCAGGCTGATTTAAAGGGTGTTCAGAGTGTTCTGGTAGATAATTAGCTCACTTTGTTGGACCAGTTGAAACAACATCTCCTACTTCTCCACCATCTTGTCCCTCCCACCCCCAGAAGCCACCTGTTAACACAGTGTGGGCATTGTATGCTTATTCCTTCAGTCTGCATGTTCTAAATTCAATACAGCAGCTGTGGCTCCCCAACAAAATTGTGCACAAAGATGGGTTTGGTGACACAGCCAGTTCCCCCAATAATGCCCTAGAGTGGACCATGGCACACTCACCTCCTCTCCAAGACCTTTAGACTCTCTGGAGAGAGCTGCTGCTTCCTGGGGTTCTGTAGCTTTGATTGGAATGATGTCAGGTGCTGCCAGGAAGACCTACCATAAACTGTCAGTGCTCTAAATTGCCTATTTGCATTTTATTTGCAGAGACCAACCAGTAGAAATCAGTCTGGGGTACCCAAGGTGTGTGTATTTCTTATTCATCTCTAAACAAGACCAAGCTAGTTGCTGGGTTTGTTGAGATGGGCTATTATTTGGGACTCTTCTAGGTTGACGACAGGGGATATAAAGTGGAGAGTAAGGCTCTGCATATTTTCCAAGGTAGGGACTTTCAGTGGAACCCATTTGGTCCTGAGATCCAAAGACAGTTATCCTAAGTTAGTTCCAGAGGTGATAAAAGCCACTGGACACACGGCATGGCAGCTGGGAATCAGGTGTATAGCCTAGAGAAACAGCACTAGCACATGGCTGTAGCAACTCTATCAGGAGCAACCTTGCAACCTGATGGGAGAACATGGCCAAAGCAGGAATTCCCTGTGGGTGTAATCCTTGTTGCTGTAGCCAATTATACCCAACCTCTCAGAGGTTTAGTGGTACACTGGAGTGTGGAAGGGCACAACAAATAAGTCGAGGAAGAGGGAACATCTGTGTCACCATACACAGTGTTATCATGTCCAAGGACCATCAAGGGTGAGACACAGAAATAGGTAACAACTACCGTCACAAAAATGCAAGGTTTCCCGGAATTATTTCTCCTCATTGAGGTAGAAAATGACGTTGATTCACTCTCATGAGTCTTCAGAAATGACGATGTGCTGCTGCTTGTGCCTACTGCCTGGGGTGGCTAAAACCCCCAAATTGAAACTTCATTGAAAAGGATTAAATATTAGAGTTCTGTTTTCTTAGGGACATCCTGGAGGACACTCCACACTTGTTGCTGCTCTCAATATCCACGACAAGCACACATAGCCACCAGGACAGGAAAAGCAGACCAGATAAAAAGGGGAAGTGATAAAAAAAAAGCCTCCCTGAGCTTGCAGAGCCCACTGAGATAAGAAGGAAGAGGCTCTGATTGATGGACTTAGATTTTTGTGACATGAGAGCTCAGGCCCACTGGCAGGGGATAAGCCCAGATGCAGCATGCTACCTTTTAGGTAGAACTCAGAACGTGCAATGGGTGTGTCCTTTTGCTTAGTGTCATGCTCCCATGAACCCTAGACCATTGCCAATCCTGAGAAGACACCTTTGTTGCCAGAATCTGAGAAGTTCTTCATAAAACACAGCCTTGATTATAACTCTGAATCTTTTTAATACATAGTAAAACCAGATTAAGGATAGAAGGCATTAGATATCCTCGATGCCATAGCCAGATTTGACAAGGAGAATTTTCCTGAAGCCCAAGTATTTTTGCCACAAAAGCTGATGGGCTCACCACCTCTACAGACAGGAACCCAGGGAAGGTCCCAAGGGCATAAGGGGTTTAAGGGCATCTTATCAGCCTCAGTCAAGGTGGAGAACTTCATTCCAAATCCTTTCCTCTGGAGATGGATGACTCCCACACGTCTCTGCATGGGCAACTCTGAGATCAGGGTTCCCTAATGAGCTCATCTCAGGACTGCTGGAATACAAGTCTGAGCTTTGTTCAGGCTCCGGGGGCTCATCCAGAGGCTCCTGGCCCTTCCCTTCATGTGGGTGTCATTGTATTTCTCAACACAACAGCCCCAGCCTTGTGGGTAGAGTTAAAGGGATTCCTGACCATCAATGGGGTTGGGGGGCTGCTACCAATGCTGCTGCCTCAGGACCTAGAAGTTCAGATCCTGTAACTCCTCTGGGTACAACCTGCTGTACAGCTTTCTAGTTACCTCCAGAAACATCCATACACAAGCTTTACTGCTCTCATTGACCCTGAAACCAAGTTACAAAGCTTTTCAGGACCCCTCCAAACATAAGCGAGGTGTACACGTTAGCTTACCAGTAGAAAAAAATGGGATAGTTGAAGGGGTTCAACTTCCCTAGGATGTCACTGTTGGAGAAAACTTTACTGAAACTCTTTAAGCAACAGTGGCTCCTTTTGTCCTGCCCTTTCCATATAAAAGTACATATGACCTGATATCCTCAAAGCCACTGAGAACAAACAGTACATGACCTTTCTGGTGGGAGTGCCATCATGGGTCTATAGGACAACCACTCCCACCCCTGCTATAGCAAGACTGTATATATCCCACAATATTGTTTGTAATAGGGGACTGAGAAATGTCAGCCCGTAATCCATGGTTGTTTGAAGGGGGTGGCCATTAAACACACCATGTACACTTTCAGTTCTGTTTCCCAGGCCTTACATCCCCTACCAGCATATGGCACTTTACAGTTCACTGAAATTTCTCTCAAATTTAAATGCCCAGTTTCCCTCATGTGGAGCACGTTAATACTGTGCAGGCAGCTGAGGACCTCCTAGGAACTACAAGATAACATGCTGCACTGACTGACCTAGCTAGTATGTTCCTTTCAGCATCTATGTCAGAGGACCCAAAGCCCAGATCTATTTTCACCCTGTACACCTGTACCCAACTGTCTGTGGGCATTCCTGACAAACCCACAATCACTCTGATGTCGGTCTTCCTAGGTTGAGGGGAAGAACTAGTAATTCTCCTCGTCTGGGCAACCCTGGACAGAGACCCTCTGTCACTGGTCATGCTGCTGTCTGCACACCCGAATTCCCATGTGCATCTACCACTTTGTGTGACCTGGAAGGCCTGCAATCCTTTGACAGTTATAAGACCTTTTCCCTCACCTGACTTAGTGCAGAGTTTTGGCCTAGTTTTATATAACTCAAGATATTAAGCAGACTTACCAGGGAAGATCGGAGCTATGCAAGCTCATGCACGGGTGGCCCCAGTGCCGCAAGACACACTTTGTGGTCTGGAGAATCTCTGTGCTATGGGGGTTATGCTGGAACATCTGGTGATACTCTGGAGTGGTGTGGACATCAGCCACAATGTCTGATTGCCATGTTGCTTGCTACGTCCATGAGAGGGACAGAGAACACAGCACCATGCCTGTGTTCATGCAAAGGGAGATCTTCTCTCCAAGTGCCAGTCCTGGAGCTTCCATGTAAGGTTTCTGTGCTGAAGCAACTCAGTGGAAGGAAACGCAGAGTGACACTGTTGTTCTGCTTGTGGACATTACACCCTTCCAATTATCCATCCCTGTGATGGAATCACCTGCTTGAGTTGACAGGCATGAAAAATAATTCAGAGTTGTACTCACAATCCTGATGTCAACACAACTGACCATTGGGATGATTATCTAATGCACACAGGCCTTGAAAACTGGAGTACGGTCTGGGCCTGACCTGCTGAGTCAGAAGCACAGGTAATGGGGCAGATACAGTCTGAAGGATGACCAGCAATAGACAGTCTAGGAAGAGCAAGAGGTGCAGTACAGTCTTTCAATAGGGAGGAAAGGGCAGTTTTCATCTCAAAAAGTTTGTTTTCTGTATAAGAGAAAGTTTGCAACAAGAAAAGAGGTAGTGGACATCCATTTTCTCAATCAATGACCTACATTGTTATGTCATGTGCTGTTGGTGCCTCAAAATTGGTTCTCGGGATCTTTACCTGTTGTCCATGGGGATGACCATTCAGTGTCTTGCCAATGGTGACCTGGGTCTATTTTGTTCACTGTGAGTGAATCCAGGAGCGTCTCCTTTTCATTCTGATAGGTGTGTAGGTGGTCAGCAGCACTTGGTAAAGCCCTTCTCAGCAAGGTGGCATTGTGTGCTCCCTAAAGACATGATGTATTTTTGAGTAAGTCCTGGTAGAAAGGGGTGTCAAGGCTTGTCAGGGGCAGAGGCCATGTACTCATTATCTGTGGAAGACATGCTCCAAGTTTGCCATATGGTTCTTGGGCATAGCTAGACATGGCAACATCTTGTCCACTTAAGTCATCACCAAGTTCTCTCAATCAAGGAATGTAGGGCTAAGGATTCCTTTATAAAATACTACTTCAAAGGACATCAATCCATGTGTCTAATTTGGAGTATTCCAATATCAGTAAAGGTCAAGGGCAATGGATTCTTGGCATTGAAGGTCAGATTTCTGAAAGGTGTTTTTTTTTTTTCCTAAAGCCAGTTTTTGTGTCTAGATTTTCATATTGCAATCTGTTCCCATCATTCTTGTCATCCTCCTCATACTCATCTCTGATGACTGAGGATGACCTGGGTTATGAAATTCTAAGGAGTACCCCTGAGGCTTTGCAAACGGGTGGTTTATCTCTGTGCTAATGTGAGTTTCTTGGTCAAGCTGAATCCCTAACACAAGGGCAAAGAGGGGACACATCTCAGGCACTGCATCCTTAAGCATGTGTGGCAATGTCCTGTCTTTTCAGACAGCATCTGTCTATCCATCAAACATGCAGACAGTAACCAAAATGGGAGAATCAAATGCATTGGGAGAGCTCCAGAGGGCAATGAAGCCTATGGGGACTCCCTGGGTTCCACTGAACTCCTAGAGAAACTGGGTGGAGTTTACTGCAATTCTCTGAGATATAAATAATTCAGAGGTTTTATGGATTCCTGGGAAGAACATGTTGTCTCTTGTTTTTTTCATTATCCCATCTGATGGAGTCAGTGCAAACCTGAAGGTCAGAAGAAAGGGGGCAGGATGTTAACTCAAACGAATGCACACTCCATCTGAGAATTGTCTGTCCATCTATGGTGCCATGTGTCTTTTTCACATTGTGGGGGATTTACATGGTAACCAATAACGTAAGTCAGGGATAAAATCAGATTTCCAACTTGGGGGAAAGGAGAAGTTCTGTTCTTGGCTGTGAATTTGTCAGCCTTTTCAGCTCTAGTGGTCCCTGAAGAGACACTCTCTGTGTCCTTACAGTTTGTGCTGGGGAGGGACCATTAGTCATTTTGGTAGCAGGATCAGTAACTTATAACAGGGATCAATTACTGGACATAGACATTATGTCCTCAGTAACCACAGTGTTTGGGAGCCATGGGACTTCTGATGGTGCCAACAGCCTGGCAGACCCCAGATTTTTCTAGAATGCTATAAATCATGGCAGCACCCCCTCCCCGTTTCAGATGTGCAAACTTTTGGAAGAGCAGGGAGCCTGGTGGCTTAGACTGGTTTTGCAGTAGGCAGAGTGTAATCTGAGTGTTTGAGTGGGCAAACTGACATTACTATTTATATATTTCTCCACATACAGTAGCAGCCCAGAGTAGAAGCCAAGGTTGACTTCAGTGTGTCCTAGGAATCATTCCCATAGCCAAAGGCAGTTGTGTGGATTGGAGTAGGGTCTCCCTCATAAGGGGGTATGTGGGTAGCTGTATTTAAAGTGTTAACACGATACAAAGTGACAGAGGGGTGGGTTAAGTGGACTGCTTTCAGGGTTGTGGCTGCCTTGGGAAAGATTAAGTTGTCAGAGAAGAAGAGGGGGGAATGGGGCACTTGATATACACAGGCAGCTGCTGTAGGGGTAAAAGCATGCAACATTTCCTGATGTCCCAAAGCCTAATTGGCATGGGAAGGAACTTATAGCACATATCCCAGGGGCACGACTTGTCCTAGGATACCTGCTGACATGCCATCATTTCCACACAGTGACAGGTGAACATGTTATTAACACTGAGTCAGCTGAGACCCAGGGAGTGCACAGAGCTAATAGTAGGTCTATAAAGGATGTGTATGCCTCTGAGTGCAAGGAATAGCTCCCTGAAATTGACTCTGGCAAGGATAGGAACCTGTGTTACAGAGATCTTGCAAAGGCAGCGAAGGGTGAAGTCCAATGGCAGCTGTACCCATGTTTATCTACGAGTTCACTTAGATGAGTCTTTGCTTTGGGGATAGGAATGCACAGAACGGACAACACATTTTGTGGGGAGCTTTGAAGAACTGTGAGATAGTCCTAGTTCAAACCTGGCATTTAGACCCTTGGACATTAAGACAGAAGGTGTGTGGCCTTATCTAGCTAGTCTCTTCAGAAAAGTCTGTAATATTTGTTGGATAACAGAGGAACAAGTATTGGACCTGCTGAACAAGAGTGCAGCCATGGGAGAAGCTACAGAATGTAAGTTGGCTTCAAGAATTTAGGGAGATATTTAGCCCAAGTTTATGATCTCTCCCAAACACACTTGCAAAGACAAAGTGTCAGTCAGGTCTCAGTGGGATTAACAAGAAAGCTGAGCAGATACCTGTTCTTGTAATGCAGCTCCATCACCAGGAACTGAGTCATGAATGGTTGCTGATTTCAAGACACAGGGGCCCTAGAGATGACAAATTTCACTATGGCTCCTACATCTCTTACTAAATCAGTGGCTTTAGTAGCCACCTGGATCAAATTCTGCTTTCTTGACTCAAAAGTTCTGTGTGTAACAGGATTCAGGGGAAAAGCAAGAACATGCTGTTGTAGCAGAGTCTATATAAGTTGTCCCTCTGCACCAGGACAGGGAGCTGGGTGGCCGTTGGGAGGTGCGTTTTCCTTATCTTGGACACCTGAATGTAGGCTTTGCACTGTAGGCAATCCAACCTCATGTGCATGGGAGGCCCGGAGAGCAATGGGCACATTTTTAAAAGATGCATCTTCTGCAATGCACTTGGAATGAAGATGGGTCTTCATCAGGGAAAGGAGGAAGCTTAAAGTTTGGTCTGAAGGCAGGAAATGAGAACTTAATTATCCTTTATTGTCAGTGGCAGTAGATATCAGAACACTCCTTTGTCTGCATGGCTTGCTGGCCAGGAGCCAGGAGCCAGAAAGGCATGACCCTGTTAGGGACAATTTGGATTGGTGGCCAGAGGTCTGGATATGAGATGGTGACACAGGGACCACGGCAGCTCCAATACCCTCAGGTGACAGGGAGAGATATATTCTCTGAGAGACAGCAGAGTTACGCGAGGTGTCAGCTAGGAGATCAATCCAGGTCCCGATCATTTTTTTTAAAGATATTTTTAAAGATTTTATTTATTCTTCCGATCCAAGAACATGGAATGGTCTTCCATCTTTTTACGTCTTCTTCAATTTTTTTCATGAGTGTTCTGTAGTTCCTCGAGTACAGATCCTTTACCTCTTTGGTTAGGTTTATTCCCAGGTATCTTATGGTTCTTGGTGCAATAGTAAATGGAATCGATTCTGTAATGTCCCTTTCTGTATTTTCATTGTTAGTGTATAAGAAAGCCACTGATTTCTGTACAATGACTTTGTATCCTGCCACGTTACTGAATTGCTGTATGAGTTCTAGTAGTTTGGGGGTGGAGTCTTTTGGGTTTTCTATATAAAGTATCATGTCATCTGCGAAAAGAGAGAGTTTGACTTCTTCCTTGCCAATTTGGATACCTTTTATTGCTCTTTGCTGTCTGATTGCTGTTGCTAGGACTTCTAATACTAAATTGAACAAGAGTGGTGAGAGTGGGCATCGTTGTCACGTTCCTGATCTCAAAGGGAAGGCTGTGATATTCTTCCCATTGAGGATGATGTTTGCTGTGGGTCTTTCATAGATAGATTTTATGAACTTCAGGATTGTTCCCTCTATCCCTATATTTTGAAGTGTTTTAATCAGGAACGGATGCTGGATTTTGTCAAATGCTTTTTCTGCATCAATTGAGAGGACCATGTGGTCCTTCTCTCTCTCTTATTGATTTGTTCTATCACATTGATTGAGTTGCAAATGTTGAAGCACCCTTGTAAACCAGGGATGAATCCCACCTGGTCATGGTGGATGAACTTTTAATGTGCTGTTGGATCCTGTTTGCTAGTATCTTGTTGAGAATCTTAGCATCCGTATTCATCAGTGATATTGGTCTGAAACTCTCCTTTTTGGTGTGGTCTTTGCCTGGTTTGGGGATCAGGGTAATGCTGGCTTCATAAAAAGAGTCTGGAAGTTTTTCTTCTGCTTCAATTTTTTGAAACAGCTTCAGGAGAATAAGTATTATTTCTTCTTTGAAAGTTTGGTAGAATTCCCCAGGGAATCCATCAGGTCCTGGGCTCTTGTTTTTGGGGAGGTTTTTGATCACTGCTTCAATCTCGTTACTAGACATCGGTCTGTTCAGCTTGTCAATTTCTTCCTGGTTCATTGTTAAAATGTCTATACTACCTAGAGAAATCTATACTTTTAATGCCATTCCCATCAAAATTCCACCAGTATTTTTCAAAGAGCTGGAGCAAATAATCCTAAACTTTGTATGGAATCAGAAGAGACCATGAATCGCTAAGGAAATGTTGAAAAACAGAAATAAAACTGGTGGCATCTCGTTACCCGATTTCAAGCTTTACTACAAAGCTCTGATCACCATGACAGCATGGTACTGGCATCAAAACAGACACATAGACAAATGGAACAGAGTAGAGAGCCCAGATATGGACCCTCAACTCTATGGTCAAATAATTTTCGACAAAGCAGGAAAAAACTATACACTGGAAAAAAGACAGTCTCTTCAATAAATGGTGCTGGGAAAATTGGACAGCTATATGTAGAAGAATGAAACTCGACCATTCTCTTACACCTACACAAAGATAAACTCGAAATGGATAAGGAATCTCAGTGTGAGACAGGAATCCATCAGAATCCTAGAGGAGAACATAGGCAGTAACCTCTTTGATATCAGCCGCAGCAACTTCTTCCAAGATATGTCACCAAAGGCAAAGGAAACAAAAGCAAAAATGAACTATTGGGACTTCATCAAGATCAAAAGCTTCTGTACAATGGCGACGGTCGCCAAACTGTGGAAAGAACCAAGATGCCCTTCAACAGACGAATGGATAAAGAAGATGTGGTCCATATACACTATGGAGAATTATGCCTCCATCAGAAAGGATGAATACCAGACTTTTGTAGCAACATGGACGGGACTGGAAGAGATTATGCTGAGTGAAATAAGTCAAGCAGAGAGAGTCAATTATCATATGGTTTCACTTATTTGCGGAGCATAACAAATAACTCGGAGGACATGAAGAGATGGAGAGGAGAAGGTAGTTGAGGGAAATTGGGGAGGAGATGAACCATGAGAGACTATGGATTCTGAAAAACAACCTGAGGGTTTTGAAGGGACGGGGGGTGGGAGGTTGGGGGAGCCTGGTGGTGGGTATTTTGGAGGGCACGCATTTCATGGAGCACTGGGTGTGGTCCAAAAACTATGAATTCTGTTACACTGAAAAGAAATTTAAAAAATTAAAAAAAAAAGATTTTATTTATTTATTTGAGAGAGAGACAGACAGAGAGCATGAGAAGGGAGGGCGTCAGAGGGAGAAACAGGCTCCCTGCCAAACAGCGAGCTCGATGCAGGACTTGATCCCAGGACTCCAGGATCTTGACCTGAGCTGAAGACAGTCGCGTAAACAACTGAGCCACCCAGGAGCCCCTCCCATCCTCTTTTTAAGTGTAATTAATGGTGGGAACTGTGGTGTGACTGTGGACCAGCTGGTCCTTTTGGCAGATGGGGAATTGTCCCCAGGAGGGGACACTGAACACGCTGGGGTTGATGGCATCTGGAGAGATCGGTTTCCCATTTTTCCATTCTGACAAGGCTGGTGATTGTTTTTCTTACTGTCCTGTCTTTGTTTTTGTTTGTTTGTTTGTTTTGTTTTGTTGCTGTTGGTGTTGTTGTTGTTTTATTTTTCAGTGTTCCAAGATTCATAGTTTATGCAGCACACCCAGTACTACATGCAGTATGTGCCCTCCTTAATACCCACCACCAGGATTTCACTGTCCTGTCTTTGAGATCTTGAAACAGCTGGAGACATTGAGGGAGGTGATCAACATGTGTGATATGGTTGGCAATCAACAGTGGACCTTAGGCCACTTGAGACTCCCACTTTTGCTCTGGTAGAGACTCTATTTATAATACTAGGGTGGCTGATTTCAGATATTTCCTCCTCTTTCCCTGAAGCTCTTTCCAAATAATAGAGACACAGTTTCATTTTTTTAACTTACTTTTAAAATTTCCTTTCAGTGTTCCATAATTCATGTTTTATGTACTACACACGGTGCTCCATGCAATACGTGCCCTCCGGAATACCCACCACCAGGCTCACCCAACTTCAAAACCATCAGGTTGTTTTTCAGAGTCCATAGTCTCTCATGGTTCATCTCCCCCTCCAATTAGCACTGAGAGATTGCACAGCCCATCCAACGACATTCTTTCTGATTTTTCCTCTATATATGAGGGAGGAGGTTTCTGACTAAGGCATAAATTCAATGATTTCTGTGCTGCAGAGCTTGGCTTTTAATGCAGTACCCCTTTGAACAGCCTGCATACAACATCACACCAGGGCCCAGAGATGTCTTCCGTGATGCAGAGCATGCAGTCCAAATTCAGACCAGCTCAACTAGTGCACAAAGGCCAACCTCCAGCGGAAGACCTTCTTGGTCTTTGCAGGTGTGCCATTTTCTTTGCCAGGATGGGGGTAGAGCTTGCAGGGGCCAGCCAACTTGTCTGAAAATTCCCGTGAACTTTTGGGTAAGAACCCCCTTAGCACAATACTTACAGAGGGTGAGAGTGATTAGTGCCAATTCACAAGCCCGCGCCTGGGGTTCCAAAAAGAAACGAGTCCTAATGTTTGAGGCTTACATACTTCTGAGGCACCAGTTGGGGAGAAGAGGGAGAGAATGTGTGGAAAGTACCCTTTATCCTTTGAGTCACACGAGTGTCCCAAAGGGGGCAAGTTTGTCTCCAGAGTAGTTCTCTTGGTGTGGAGGCAGCATTGAAAATTTATGTTTTTTTTTTTTTCCAAAGTCATTTTCCTTTACACAGTGGAAATGTGTACTTTATTTTTAGGCAGTTGTGGGAGGGAAAGGGCTTTTCCAGCTTCTGCCTTCAGCTCCTAATGATCAACACAGCAAACTGGCGAATGGCTGGTGAGAGTTTGTCTGACCCCCTTCAATGCTCAGCCTGATTGTGAGAGGCTCTTCTTCAAGCCCTGAGCCCTGAGGAAGAGAAGTCACTTTCCCAGGCAGGGGGGCATTCACTCAGTGCTCCCCGCCACCCTGGGGGCGCTTCTCACAAGGTCACACAGGGCAGAGGGGTCATTGCCTGTGGGAGCCAGGTGGTGGGATCACTGGTGGAAACAGTGGTCGAGGACTGACAGAATTTCTCCTCTAAACAAACCCCTGTGCTCTTTTCCTCCTAGGCCTGATGCTTGGACTTCTTTGCCAAACTTTAGAGGAATCTTGCCAAGTTAGAGAAGTCAGAACCTAATACCTGGGTGTCTGTTCGCCTTCCTGTCTGACTGTGCTCTCACCCTCCAAGGCCGGAGGTGATGTGCAATGACCTTGGTCACCTTCAGCAGGCCTCTCAGGCCCAAGTTGCCAGAATACCTACCCCCACCCCTAATGGTTCTTCTTAGTTATTTTCTACCTACTGACCCCCCTTATGCTCCTTGGCTTATAAATCCCTAGCTGCCCATGTTCCATTCAGAATCTAACCCATTCAAGAACCCATTTCAGTGGCCCTGACACCTATGGTGACAGCCCTCCTGGGAGACCTTCTGCTTTACCATCTTCAATTAGTGACATGAACATTTTTACTTTTTCAGTATAACATCTGCACAGCCAGGGTCGGCCATGGATGTCACAACCCCCTGAAGTCCAACCTGTCTCTATGTTGGCGGTAGTAGGACAGAAGATCGCAGGGGTTTGTGAGAGCTGAGTCTTTAACCCAGTGCCCCCAGTGGCTGTCTCCTCCATCTTCCACCAGGACAGGACACATGGGGACCACCATGAGAGACTCACTTGAAACACCATCTTTCTGCCTCAGTTCCATCATTTTGTGCCTTGCTCCATGGAGGGACTATGGACAGAGGGGATTTGAAAGCATTTTATCTGTTACACTGAAAAGAAATAAAAAAAATTAAACAAACAAAAAAAAGAAAGCATTTTATCCCTTGCTCTGTGGGCCAGGTAAAAGCTGTCCTGTGACCGTGTGTAGGTGTCCCTAGAAGTTGCTCTCTTGGGCTCACTCTGGTGTGTGCTGGAAAGATCTGGTTTTCTACATGAGGGACGGGAGCCCTGTCCTTGCAGCATGCCCCATATTTCTGAGTGCAACACTGCCCTTCCAAGAGGAGTCATGATGCATCATTTATTCAGGAGAATGAGGTTCCATCACTGCAGCTCTACTGAGAGGTGCACACAGACAAGGAGTCGACATTTCTGAGAGTGTCAGGACCAGAGTGAATCCAGACCCGTCCTCTGTGCTCCTACTGGCCTCCTAGAAGGGATAAGATCCAGAAAACTTGCAATATTGATTGCTGGTGATTGTGCAGGAGAGCAGAGTGTCATCCTGCTGGGAAAGAATGGATGCAGTCACTTTGAGAGACAGTTTGGCAGCTTGGAAAAGACACCATCACAGTTTTTCCCCAGGACCCTGTTGTCATGATCCCACGTATTTACCTGACTGACTTGACAACTTCTGTCCACACAAAACTGCACCTGAATGATTGTGGGGCTTCATTCATGATGGCTGCAATTGGAAACAAGTATGACGTCCTTCCACAGGTGAATTAATTAACAGTCTGGGCTCCACTGGTACAATGGAGTCCTACTGGACTTTAGAAGAAATGAGTTCTCAAGGGGGAACAAGACATGGGTGACTCTTCCTTAATGGACATGGTCTTCCCATGAAAGGACATGACTGTTTTAACCTGAACAACTGACTAGCACTTAGTCATTCACAATGAGGTGCAGCCCCCTCTCAGTCTAGTTCCAAAGCCTTTCTGTCACCTTGAGCAGAAATGCTGTCCTCTTCAACCAGTTGCTTGCTTCCCTCCGGCATCCCAATCTCACCCACTAACCACCAGTCTGAGTTCTGTCTCTCTGGATCCACCTGTGGTCTGTATTTCGCAGGAGTGGAGTCCTACGCTGTGTGATCTTTTGAGTCTGACTCTTCTCGGTTAGATTAGTGTTTCCAAGGTTCACCCATGTTCTACCGTCGAATGGTATTTCATTTCTATTTTGAATGGGCAGTATCTTCCACAATCTATTTATCCACATATCTATCGCTGAATATCTATGCTGTTGCCACTTTTTTGGGTCATTGTGAATTAAGCCTACATGGACAGGTGTGTCCATGTATTTGTTTGAGTACCGGTCCTCAGTTCATCTGTGTGTATTGGTGACATGATCTTCCCATCTTTAACTATGAGTAATTTTCATTTTTTCCCCAGTGTCTGAATCATTTTGCATCCCCAGCCCACAAACGGACACGGATTCCCATTTTCCCCCTCCCTTCTGAACACTTAATTTCACTTTTTATTTTTACAACTATACTCGTGATTTGCGAGTTGTATATCATGTTTGTTTTGTTTTAATTTGCATTTCCCTAATAATAATGATGCTGAGCATAGTTTCACCTACTTGTTCACCATTGTATATCTTCATTGGAACAGTGAGTTCTCAAATCCTTTGCCCTTCCCCCTTTTAAAGTGAGTGTTTTATCCAAGGTGGGGGGCAAGGTGGCTGCAGAGTAAGGGACCTCGTTTCATCTGGTCCCTCATATTTAGCTCGGTATCCATCAAACTATTCTGAACTCACAGCAGTTCAACCTCAGATGCATGAAGGTTTATCTGGAGCTCCAGAAGCAGAAAAACGACTACTTTTCGCAGTGTAGTCGGTGCATAACCTTGAATCTTAGGGGGAAATATCCGAAGATAAAAGGAGGGGTGTGAGAGCCACCACAAACCGGCTGCTGGAAAGTGATATAACACTGGAGAAAAATAATCGAGACCCTTGGAAATCTTCTCTAGTGACAGACATCCCCTTCTGAAAAGGGCAGATGGGGAGCATAGGACAGAACTCTAGGGGGATCACTGTGGTCTCAGGATTCCAGGAGAGTCAGTAAGAACAGGCAACTGGTACCCATAGAGTGCCCAAGGAGTGGAGCTGGGAGTCTTGTTGTGATCATCAAACCCAGAGGGGATTTTCATCTCTGGTCACCATAAGTCAGGATAGGAGCTTTTAGCGAGACTACCCTCTGATGGACTACCCTGAAAAGGACTAGAAGTTGACGGCTGTTTAACATCTCATGGGAAATTAAAAAAATAAATAGCTTGCACCCATGACAGGGCAACAGCTCTCAGGGTATTGTGAATCACGAAGGGACATTGGGGCAGCATCAAGCATGACCTGGGAGCTGCAGAAGAGGGTGCATGTGAAAGCCCACAGCCACTGGCAGTTGCAGAGTCACAAAGCATAGAGATGTTTCCACTTCCCTGTGCGTCCCCTGGAGAGGTGTCACGGTCATTATGTGTGAGAGTCTTTGGAGTTTGGTACATGCTGAAGTCAGATGGTTTGACCTGGAGGGTTTATTGAAGAAAGGGGACTGTGACATTGCAGCTCTCAGCTGGAGATGCCTGTATTTTCTTTTTTAATTTAATTTTTAATATTTCATTTTATTTTTTCAGCATTCCAAAATTCATTGTTCATGCACCACACTCTGTGCTCCATGCAATATGTGCCCTCCTTAATAACCACCACCAGGCCCTCCCAATCCCCTACACCCCTCTGCTCCAAACCCTCAGTATGTTTCTCAGAGTCTACAGTCTTTAATGGTTTTTGTCCCCCATCCACTTCTCTCCTGATTTCCCCCAACTCACTTCTACTCTCCTTCTCACAATGTCCTCTGTGTTATCCCTTATGCTCCAAAAGTAAGTGAAACCATATGATAATTGACTCTCTCTCTCTCTGACTTATTTCATTCAGCATAATCTTCTCCAGTCCCATCCATGTTGATACGATCATTGTGTATTCTTCGCTTCTTATGGAGGTGTAACATTTATTCTTATGCTCACAAAGTGATGCTATCTATTGATCTGCTTCCAACACAGCTCATACACCAAGCACTCATCCAACCCAGACCAACAAGTCTTGTGAGTTCAGCAAAGACATGCACACATGTGGTCCTGGGAGGTCCAGGGTAGCTAACTCTGTCCTTGTCCACTTATACATGTGAAATCTTCTCAACATCTAGAGTAGAATCCAATACCTAGCAGTGGAAGCTCACAGCTATCTCTTCATGATGGTTGAGGTCTCTATGGAAGACAGAACTTTCATCTTGAAGAATTTGAGTTTGTAGGGCCTTCTCTGTTTCTGGTGTCAGCTTCTAATGCGATGGTCTCAGATATAGATGTGGTCCTATAGGGATGGTTTGAGGGTCATGACTGACAGGCACTGAATCTCCTAAGGTTTCCTGTCCTTGGTGCCACAGCAGAAGTCAGATCTAGGACTGGTGAAAGGCTCAAAGACCTGCACCTCACCAGTACCATCTCTGGATTCTACCTCAAGCAATAATTTCTGGTGGAAATGAATCCACCATCACCAGATGACTGGGTGCAAGATATTGGTTCACAAATCATAGATCTAGCAGGTAGAAAGCCTATTACACAAACCTTTGCATGTCCATCTCCAAAATCTCACCAAAGAACCAGTTCTTGGAGATGACCACACTTAGTGCCTATTAAGGTCCTGGCCCTATATTCAAGTGCAGAGACACTGAAGGGACCCATTGAGAGGTCAGACCCAAACATCCCTGCAGAGATACAGAACGAGCTGGGATGCAGGGTTGTTCAAGTCAATATAGGGTTCTCAGGACACCACAGTGAGCATAGATCACAAGGGGATACTCTAGTCACCAGGGGACACATAAGACCCAACAAATATAGGGTAGATCCAGCTACAGGTACAGAAGGTGAACTCTTTTTCTTTTCTTTTTTTTTTTTAATTTATTTATTTTTATTTCTTTTCAGCGTAACACTATTAATTATTTTTGCACCACACCCAGTGCCCCATGCTATACGTGCCCTCCCTAAAACCCACCACCAGGATCCCCTAACCTCCCACACCGCGTCCCTTCAAAACCCCTCAGGTTGTTTTTCAGAGTCCATAGTCTCTCATGGTTCACCTCCCTTTCCAATTTCCCTCAACTCCCTTCTCCTCTCCATCTCCCCATGTCCTCCATGTTATTTGTTATGCTCCACAAATAATTGAAACCATATGATAATTGACTTTCTCTGCTTGACTTATTTCACTCAGCATAATCTCTTCCAGTCCCATCCATGTTGCTACAAAAGTTGGGTACTCATCCTTTATGATGGAGGCATACACTGTTTTTCTTCTCAGATTGAAAATATGTATTGGGATTGTGGGTGCAGATTTGTACAGGATGGGAAATTTTATTAGTATTACATTATAATCTTTAGGCTACTTTTGGTAATAATTTTTAAACTAAAATATATTTTAAATGTTCTCTGGAAATAAAAAAAAATGAATATATGACGTGGAAATGAACTTTTGGGACTTCATCAAGATAAAAAGCTTCCGCACAGCAAAGGAAACAGTCAACGAAACTAAGAGGCAACAGAAAAGGAGAAGACATTTACAAATGACACTACAGATAAAGGGCTGGTATCGAAGATTTACAAAACATATCAAACTCAACAATCAAAAAACAAATAACCCAGTCAACAATGGGCAGAAGACATGAACAGACACTTCTCCAAAGACATATGAATGGTTAACAGATACATGAAAAATTGTTCAATATCACTAGTCACCAGAGAAATTCAAGTCAAAACCACATTGAGATACCACCTTACACGGTTAGAATAGCCAAAATTAAGAAGACAGTAAACAACATGTGTTGGAGAGGATGTGGAGAAAGGGGAACCCTCTTACAATGTTGGTAGGAATGTACATTGGTACAGACACTTTGGAAAACAGTGTGGAGATTTGTGAAAAAGTTAAAACAAAACTTCCCTATGACCCAGCAATTGCACTTCTGGGTATTTACACCAAAGATAAAAATGTAGTAAAAAGAAAGGTCCCATGTACCCCAGTGTTCATAGCAGCAATGTGCATAATAGCCAAACTGTTGAAGAAGCTGAGATGCCCTTCAATAGATGAATGGATAAAGATGTGGCACATATATGCAATGGAATATTGCTCAGCCATCAGAAAGGATGAATACCTACCATTTGCACTGACCTGGGTGGAACTGGAGGAGATTATGCTGAGTGAAAAAAGTCAAGCAGAGAAAGACAATTATATGGTTTCACTTGCTTGTGAAAACATACAGAATAGCATGGAAAACATTAGGAGAAGGAAGGGAAAAATGCAAGGGGAGGGCAATCAGAAGGGGAGATGAAACATGAGAGACTATGGACTCCAGGAAACAAACTCAGGGTTTCAGGGGATGGGGTGGGGGAATGGGTTGGTCCAGTGTTAGGGATTAAGGAGGACATGTATTGCATGGGGCACTGGGTGTTATATGAAAACGGTGAATCATGGAAGACTACATCAAAAACTAATGATTTGAGGAGGGACAAGATGGTGGAGACATAGGAGACCCTGTTTCAACTGGTTCCCTAAAGTGAGCTAAATATCTACCAGAACACTCTGAGCATCCAGGAAATCAGCTTGAGGTGTAAGATTGAATACTTCTGGATCTCTACAGGGTAAATATACATCAGTGGAGAAGTAAAGCAGAGTGGGAACACTGACTGATATTGGAGGATATACAGAAGCGGGAGGGAGCACCAGAACTGACACATTGTAAAGTAATACCCCAATACAAAAGTTCAATAGGGCCTCCAGTTAGTGGTCCCTGAGCCTGAAACTTTCCACTGCTTGCATCACTGCTCAGCTGGGTGCACTCCTGCCCACATCTGAGAGAGCCTGATGTGGGCACCAGCCAATGGTCTCTGGGACTGCAAGCCTTCTGCCATCACAGTGTCTGAACCTCCCAGCTCATGCATGAGAGAACCTAACGCAATCTCTCCTCAGAATCCCAGGGCAGCAGCCTTCCACAACCTACATAACTGTGTGATCTGAAGGCACCCCACATGGGCCTGGACTCCAGACAGCAGTCCCAGCAAAGGCAGCCACCGGAAGTGGGCACCCTGGACCAATGTAGATCCTAGTCTTAGTGGCATGGGGTTTCAGTGACAAGTGGGAGCCTTGGGTGAGCACTGGGATGGTGGGTGGTGGTATGTAATGCCTGTGGGAGGATGTGCTGTTCAGCAGAGTTTGCACAGGGAGAGTCTGTGTGTTCTGGACCATGAGAGGGGTACAACCTGAGGCTTCTCTCTGAGGGGGAGGATTGGGTGCAGATTCTTTATTTGCTCTGGTCCTCTGAAAACCACAAAGTCGCCAAAGAACAAAACCCTCCACAGAACAAAGGTCTGAAAAACCAGTTTCCACAGAATCCAGCCCACCCTTTTTTATATTTAAACTTTATTATATTTTTTCACTGTTCCAAGATTAATCGGTTATGCATCACACCCAATGTGTTTCTGCATCCCACTCAAAAAACTACAGAACACTCATGAAAGAAATTGAAGAAGACACAAAATTATGGAAGATCATTCTATGCTCATGGATCGGAAGAATAAACATTGTTAAAATGTCTGTACTACCTAGAGCAATCTATACTTTTAATGCCAATCCCATCAAAATTCCACCAGTATCCGGCCACATTACTGAATTGCTGTATGAGTTCTAGAAGTTTGGGGGTGGAGTCTTTTGGGTTTTCCATATAAAGTATCATGTCATCTGTGAAGAGAGAGAGTTTGACTTCTTCCTCTCCAATTTGGATACCTTTTATTTCTCTTTGTTGTCTGATTGCTGTTGCTAGGACTTCGAATACTATGTTGAACAAGAGTGGTGAGAGTGGGAGTCCATGTTGTGTTCCTGATCTCAACGGGAAGGCTGTGAGCTTCTTCCCATTGAGGATGATGTTTGCTGTGGGTTATTCATAGATAGATTTTATGTAGTTCAGGAATGTTCCCTCTATCCCTATGCTTTGGAGCATTTTAATCAGGAACGGATGCTGGATTTTGTCACATGCTTTTTCTGCATCAATTGAGAGGACCATTGGGTTCTTCTCTTTTCTCTTATTGATTTGTTCTATCAGATTGATTGATTTGTAAATGTCAAACCACCCTTGTAACCCAGGGATGAATCCCACCTGGTCATGGTGAATGATCTTGTTAATGTGCTGTTTGATCCTGTTTGCTAGGATCTTGTTGAGAATCATAGCACCCATATTCATCAGTGATATTGGTCTGAAATTCTTTTT
>PISX010027579.1:0-23025 GCA_004024625.1 Mellivora capensis | reverse complement strand
AAAAAAAAAAAAAAGGAAAAAGAAAACACAACTGTTCAAAATCTATGGGACACAGCAAAGATGGTCCTGAGAGGAAAGTATATAACAATACAAGCCTTTCCCAAAAAACAAAGTTCTCAAATACACAACCTAACCCTACACCTAAAGAAGCTGGAGAAAGAACAGCAAAGAAAGCCTAAACCCAGCAGAAGAGAAATAAGGATCAGAGCAGAAATCAATGAAATAGACACCAAAAGAACAGTAGAACAAATCAAGAAAACTAGGAGCTCGTTTTTTAAAAGAATTAATAAGATTGACAAACCTCTGGCCAGACTTATCAAAAACAAAAGAGAAAGGACCCAAATTAATAAAATTATGAATGAAAGGAGCAATCACAACCAACACCAAAGAAGTACAAACAATTGTAAAAACATGAGCAACTATACGCCAGCAAATTTTATAATCTGGAAGAAATAGATGTACTCCTAGAGACATATAAACTACCAGGGAGAAATAGAAAACCTGAATAGACCCAAAACCGGTAAGGAGATTGAAGAAGCCATCAAAAATCTCCCAACAAACAAGAGCCCAGGGCCAGATGGCTTCCCAGGGGATTTCTACCAACATTTAAAGAATTAATACCTATTCTCCTGAAACTGTTCCAAGAAATAGAAATGGAAAGAAAACTTCCAAATTCATTTTATGAGGCCAGCATTACCTTGATCCCAAAACAAAGACCCCACCAAAAAAGGAGAATTACAGACCAACATCCTTGATGAACACAGACGCAAAAATTCTCACCAAATTACTAGCCAATAGAATTCAACAGTACATTAAAAGGATTATTCACCATGACCAAGTGGGATTTATTCCTGGGCTGCAATGTTTGTTCAACATCCACAAATCAATGTGATACAATACACTAATAAATGAAAGAACAAGAACCATATGATACTCTCAATAGTTGCTGAAAAAAACATTTGACAAAGTAGAGCATCCTTTCTTGATCAAAACTCTTCAGTGTAGGGATAGAGGGTACATACCTCAACATCATAAAAGCCATCTATGAAATACCCACAACGAATAGATTTCTCAGTGAGGGAAGACAGAGCTTTTCCCCTAAAGTCAGGAACATGGCAGGGCTGTCCACCATCACCACTGCTATTCAACATAGTACTAGAAGTCCTAGCCTCAGCAATCAGACAACAAAAGAAATAAAAGGCATCCAAATCAGCAAAGAATTCAAACTCTCACTCTTTGCAGATGACATTATACTTTATGTGGAAAACCCAAAAGACTCCACTCCAAAACTGCTAGAACTCATGCAGGAATTCAGTAAAGTTGCTATATAAAATGAATCCACAGAAGTCAGTTGCATTTCTATACATCAACAACAAGACAGAAGAGAGAGAAATTAAGGAGTCAATCCCATTTACAATTGCACCCAAAACCATAAGATACCTAGGAATAAACCTAACCAAAGAGGCAAAGAATCTGTATCCAGAAAACTATAAAGTACTCATGAAAAATTGAGGAAGACACAAAGAAATGGAAAAACATTCCATGCTTATGGATTGGAAGAATATTGTGAAAATTTCTATGTTACCTAAAGCAATCTACACATTTAATGCAATCCCTGTCAAAATACCATCCTTTTTTTTTTTCAAGGAAATGGAACAAATAATCCTAAAATTTATATGGAACCAGAAAAGACCCCCAATAGCCAGAGGAATGTTGAAAAAGAAAGACAAAGTTGGTAGCATCACAATTCCAGGCTTCAAGTTCTATTACAAAGTTTTCATCATCAATACAGTATGGTGCTGACACAAAAACAGACACATAGATCAATGGAACAGAATAGAGCCCAGAAATTCACCCTCAACTCTATGGTCAACTAATCTTCGACAAAGCAGGAAAGAATGTCCAATGGAAAAAGGACAGTCTCTTCAACAAATGGTAGGAAAATAGGACAGCCACATACAGAACAATGAAACTGTACCATTTCCTTACACCACACACAAATGGACTCAAGATGAAAGAGCTCAATGTGAGAAAGGAATCCATCAAAATCCTTGAGAATAACACAGGCAGCAACCTCTTCAACCTCAGCTGCAGCAACTTCTTAGAAACATTGCCCAAGGCAAGGGAAGCAAGGGCAAAAATGAACTATTAGGATTTCACCAAGATCAAAAGCTTTTGCACAGCAAAGGAAACAGTCAACAAAAGCAAAAGACAACTGACAGAATGGAGAAGATATTTGCAAATAACATGTCAGATAAAGGGCTAGTATCCAAAATCTATAAAGAACTTATCAAACTCAATACCCAAAGAATAAATTATCCAATCAAGATATGGGCAGAAGACAGGAACAGACATTTCTGCAAAGAAGACATCCAGATGGCCAAAAGACACATGAAAAAGTGCTCCACATCACCTGGCATCAGGGAAATACAAATCAAAACCACAATGAGATACCACCTCACAACAGGCAGAATGTCTAAAATTAACAAGTCAGGAAATGACAGATGTTGGTAAAGATGCGGAGAAAGGGGAACCCTCCTACACTGTTGGTGGGAATGCAAGCTGGTGCAGCCACTCTGGAAAACAGCAAGGAGGTTCCTCAGAAAGTTGAAAATAGAGCTACCCTATGACCCAGCAATCACACTACTGGGTATTTACCCTAAGGATACAAATATAGTGATCCAAAGGGGCCCGCACACCCGAATGTTTATAGCAGCAATGTCCACAATAGCCAAACTATGGAAAGAACCTAGATGTCCATCAACAGATGAATGGATAAAGATGTGGTATATATACACAATGGAATACTATGCAGCCATCAAAAGAAATGAAATCTTGTCATTTGCAACGACATGGATGGAACTAGAAGGTATTATGCTGAGGGAAATAAGTCAATCAGAGAAAGACAATTATCATAAGATCTCCCTGATATGAGGAAGCTGAGAGGCAGAGTCGGGGGTTTGGTGGGTAGGGAAGGAAAAAATGAAACAAGATGGGACCAGGGAGGGAGACAACCATAAAGAGACTTAATCTCACAAAACAAACTGAGGGTTGCTGGGGTGAAGGGGGGTATGGAGAGGATGGTAGGTTATGGACATTGGGGAGGGTATGTGATATGGTGAGTGCTGTGAAGTGTGTAAGCCAGATGATTCGCAGAACTGTACCCCTGGGGCAAATAATACATTATATGTTAATAAAAATAATATTTTTAAAAGAGAGGTACTATTTACAGATGAGGAAATTGAGGCACTGACAAGTGAACTAACTTGCTCAGATTACATACTAGTAATTGACAGAATAGTCGGTCAAGATTTAATACCAGACAGTTTAAATCTGGAGTTTAGACCTTTAACCCATGAACTGTGGTGCATCTCTGAATGTGGAACAGCAAAATGATCTGTACATAGTTCACTCCACAGGTGTAAACTACTGGCATACCTACTTACATGTGTCAACTAGACTGGGCTCAGTAATGCCCAAGGAGTTGGTAAAACTTTTTTTTTTTGGGGGGGGGGGGTCATTGAGGACCTGAACAAAATGGCAGAGGAAGGAGAATTCTGAGTCACTTTAATATTTTTTTTAGATAGAGACTGCATGCATGCACCTGAGTGGGGCTGGGAAGGGGTGGGCAGAGGAAGAGAACCTCAAGCAGGCTCCACACTCAGCACAGAGGCTACCTTGGGGTTCGATCTCACCACCCTGAGATTATGACCTGAGCCAAAACCAAGAGACAGGCCCTTAACTGACTGAGCCACGTAGGCTCCCCTGAGTCAATATTTTAAAGAGTCAATATAAAATTTTTATTTCTTCCCCTTTGAGTGTTTTCAAAATATAATTCTGCATCAGGCCTACTAGAGACTGGTTTTCTGGTTTTTTTCAGTATATTCTATGAAGTGTTGGCCCGTGACAGATTAGAAACAAACTGACCTGACATCCAATTGTATATCTCAGACTGTAATGGACACCCAGCCTTATAATTTCTTTGATAAGTTATTACTACCAGAACATTAACCATTTTACTCCTGCCATCCCATTAAGCCCAGGCTCAAAAGCTTCTACCTAAAAATCAGAAGATAGCTGTTGGAAGAAATCTTTTCCTTTGATAATATCAGAAGCCAGCATTCAGGTTCTCAACCAGTCTAAAACTTCCAACTCTACCCATTCTCAAATTTAAGCAAATACAGACAAAACAACTAGCCTTACAGGGAGGAATGGGGGAATGGCATTTATAAATACGGACACCAACTCTAAAAAGGATTACCCTGGGATAAGAGACCCAGATTGCAAAAAGCCTAAACAAAGACTATGGCAAATACATATCAAAGCAAATGCCACAGGGAGTGAACCAATAGAGTCTAACACCATGCCCTCGTGTTTGTGGAGCCTTGGTCCTTTCAACATGCAGGATCTTGCTATTTAAGCATACAGGGCATGACCATCCATTAGAGCTTTTAACCCATCTTCCAACAGGGGGCACTTAACAACCAGGAAAAAGAGAGCTTGACTTAACCAGGAAAAAGAGAGCTTGACTAAGTTGTGAAACCATGACTGCTTTTGCTAAATTGCTTGGAAAATTTGGGGTTTCCAGGGTGGACACCGCCACTTTAAAGAGGGAATGTTTTACCACAGGGGCAGAGATATAACAAAACACTTTAGTAGGTGTCTACCCTAAGACACCTGTTCTCAATTTCATACAATCTTCCAGAGAACAGATGAGCCTCAGCTGTCTGCTGACCTGGTTAGAAACAGTCACCAAAGCCCTCCTAGGACAAGTCATTCAACATAGTTGTAGAACTGTCATGTTCATAGACGCCTAAAATCTCTTGAACCATTTGAGAATTTCACTTTGAGTTTTGCCACTGCAAGGGCTCCCTTCTAGTGTCCCTGCTGCTTAGGGACAGACTCAGGACTTAGCCTCCAACAATCAGATACCAGAGATTCAACCATACTCCATTCAACCAGAGATGCAACCATAAGGTGCAACTCATCGTAGAACATGGCAGCTACTTAGGTTGGTGAGTTTAACATGCAAGAATTGGTGAGGATAAAGATCAACACGCCAACTTCAATTCCTGTGCCACATTGATTTATGGTTATTAATGTCACATTTTACCAACTTGTTTATAATCTCTGAAGGCAAGGGGAAACTTCTGTTACAAAAATTAAGCAAAAGTTACCTGGTTTTGGTGGGGCAGGGGACAGGGAAAAGGGCACAAGGGGAGTCTAAGCTTAAGATTGCCTAATAACTCTCACTCATCTTTCTTCCTTCTCTCTCCTTCCTTCTGTGATATTCAGCAGTGGGGAGAATCCAAATTCGGTTGTAAGCTTAGAGGTGTAAATCTGCCTTCATCTTTAAGAATTCATCCAAGTCCCACAATGTTCCCACAAGGCACATCTTCAATGGGCTCCACGTAACGACCCATCATCAGGATTGTCCTCTGGATAGGTTTCAGGTACAGGTCCTCCTTCTTCCCCGGGGTGTAGTTGGGCTCCATGATCCTGACCTTCAAGCCAGTGGACACCAGCCCCAAGAACACATGACCGAAGGCGTAGAATCAACCTTTGTCGGAAGTCGGCACCATTTTTGAAATGTACATCATGAGGGGACCTTTGGGATCACAGCTTTTAATGCCCATGGCTGACTCGTCATCCTGGGGCCCCTCGTACAAGAGCTCACAGCGATATTTCTGGGCTGTCACGGGGGAAGGCAGATGGATGGTGATCATCTGCAGCAAAGCGTCCCCAGCGGGTAGCCAGCAGCGCATCACAGCCTTCAGAAGTGGTTTGCCTTCTTTGTCTTTGTCTTTGCTGTCCAGCTTGATGTCCAGCTTTTCAATCAGCTTTGCCGTTTCCTCTTTCTTGAAATTCATGATCGCCATCAAACACCTTGAAAATAGGGTCTAAGATGAGCTGACAGAATGTCCGTGGTAGCTTCTTCCCATCAGGGCTGGTGGCTGACTTGCTGAATTTACCATTGGCTGGATCAAAATACCGGTCACCCCACAGCTTCTTCATCATGTCTTCCACTTTCTTGGCCCGTTCAGCAGGCCCCAGCTGGCCCTCGCCCTTGGCAGCAAATTTGGCCACAGACATCTCTGCAAACTGCTTCAAGGTAAAGGCCCAACCATGGAGTCCAGACCCAAAGCCGACAGTCCCAAGTACAGGGTCGATCATGATGTTGCCCATGGGTCTGCTCTCGCCCTCCCCGTAGGTAGAAATGATGACGTTGACGTTCTCCACGATGCGCTGGAAGGTCTGGTAGAGCTCCTCGGGTGGGCGTGGACCAGTTCCTGGTGAAGACTGGTACCATCACCACGTTCGAGCACGCCCACAACATGCGGGTGATGAAGTTCAGCGTGAGCCCTGTCGTCCGCGTGGCTGTGGAGGCCAAGAACCCGGCTGACCTTCCCAAGCTAGTGGAGGGTCTGAAGCGGCTGGCCAAGTCAGACCCCGTGGTGCAGTGCATCATTGAGGAGTCCGGGGAGCACATCATTGCAGGGGCTGGGGAGCTGCACCTGGAGATCTGTCTGAAGGACTTGGAGGAGGACCATGCATGCATTCCGATCAAGAAATCCGACCCCGCAGTCTCCTACCGCGAGACCGTCAGTGAGGAGACGAATGTGCTCTGCCTGTCCAAGTCCCCCAACAAGCACAATCGGCTGTACATGAAGGCACGGCCCTTCCCTGGTGGCCTGGCCGAGGACACTGACAAGGGCGAAGTGTCTGCCCGCCAGGAACTCAAGCAGCGGGCCCGCTATCTGGCCGAGAAGTATGAGTGGGATGTGGCTGAAGCCCGGAAGATCTGGTGCTTTGGGCCCGACGGCACCGGCCCCAACGTCCTCACCGACATCACCAAGGGTGTGCAGTACCTCAATGAGATCAAGGACAGCGTGGTAGCCGGCTTCCAGTGGGCCACCGAAGAGGGGGCTCCGTGCGAGGAGAACATGCGTGGTGTGCGCTTCGATGTCCACGACGTGACCGGGCACGCGGACGCCATCCACCGCGGGGGTGGCCAGATCATGCCCACCGCCCGCCGCTGCCTCTACGCCCGCGTGCTGACCGCCCAGCCCCGGCTTATGGAGCCCATCTACCTGGTGGAGATTCAGTGTCCGGGACAAGTGGTTGGTGGCATCTATGGTGTCCTGAACAGGAAGCGGGGTCACGTCTTTGAGGAGTCCCAGGTGGCCGGCACCCCCATGTTTGTTGTGAAGGCCTACCTGCCCGTCAACGAGTCCTTGGGCTTCACTGCTGACCTGAGGTCCAACACTGCCCGCCAGGCCTTCCCCCAGTGCGTTTTTGACCACTGGCAGATCCCGCCCGGGGATCCCTTCGACAACACCAGCCGCCCCAGCCAGGTGGTGGCCGAAACACGCAAGCGCAAAGGCCTGAAGGAAGGCATCCCGGCCCTGGACAACTTCCTGGACAAATTGTAGGCAGCCCTCCCCTGCAGCCCACCACCCCGGGTGGGACTCAGCACAGCCCCTGCACCGGCTGACGACCGACCACAGCAACAAGCCCTCGCATTCTCCATGACACCTCGAGACTGTCCCGACCGGGGACGCTCCACCTGACAGGTTCTGGGGCCCGCTCAGTGCCATCACTCAGCGCGAACGCTTGATGCCGTCCCTCTAGATATTTATCTCAAGATTTCAGAGGCAGCAGAGATGCCCTGGCAGCAGGGACTTACTTGGCCAGTGTGGGTGGGGGAGGCGGGATGGGACATTCAACACTTTTTTTCCATTTCAGAAACTTAATATGTAAAAAAAAAAAAAAAAAAACCCAAAACCCAACACAAAAAAAAACACATTAAGAGGTTTATTTGGGTAAATGGCCCGTAGTGGATTTTCCCAAAGAAAGGGGGAAGGAACAAGCGGGTAGACCTTTCTCTTTGGACAGAAGCTAGAAGGCAGGAAACCTGGTGCGGTGCCACCGTGGGCACCTCCAGCTGTATTCATGCCATTGGAATAATAAATTTGATACAGTGGGGAAAAAAAAAAAAAAAGAATTCATCCAAGCTCTACCTTCGCAGTGTTAGGACAAAGTAGACCCTTAGATTCAGATAGGATTGAGGTTTATCAGAAAGGCATGATAGATAAAGCCTTTATGATTGTTCCTTGGGAAAGAAGTCAAGTTAACAAGGAGATAAAAGCAGCAGTCGAATATTCAGATAAAGCAAAGGGGTCAGAGAGGTCTGTGGAGGTCCCCACGAAGATGCACAACTGTCTTAGTAGTACTGAAGTATGCATAGCTAAACAGCCAAACAGAAGACAAGGTGAGTAGAATAAGTTAGTTGCTTGGGATAACAAAGGTGTTAACCACCCGTTCAAGAAAGAATAGAAACAGTGGACAGTAAGGGGAGTCAGAGGCTGAAGGAAGCATTTCCACAACCATCCTATCCCCTCTGCATGTAACAGAACTAATATCTGGCTTTGGGCCAGACATAGGGTTCAAATCCCAGTACCTCTTATAAGGGAGGCTTCAGACAGTTAGCCTCTGAGCCTCACCTATAAAAGTTGGTAACTACCTAGGACTGAGTAATTGAGATTCATTTAACTGGCAGTTGGCCAGTACATGCATGCATTCTCCGGTAAGTTAGTAGAAGTAGAAACTGTTGTAACGCCTCGGAGGAAGATTTCTATACCAGTTCTAGTTTATCAGATGACAGGTACTGATTGTTTCATGAATCAGGTAGGTAGTCTGTTACATCAATCTAGATTTGACTATTACATAGAATTAAGTGCATACATGTATCAAGCAGCAGCCCTTAAATGATTTTAGTTTTAGGACAACCCAAAAAGATCTATTAGAGTTAAGCCACAAAAATGGGAAAAGATGGAAAAATACATTAAGTGTTTATGACAGATTTATACCACATTTTTTATATGTCTATTTGGTCATTTAGTCTGAAGCAAATGTGTATATGACTAAGCTCATGACATTTAATCAGTCATCTTGCCACAGCAAAAGCTCCCATTCACATAATGGTAGATGCCCCATGTTCCCATGGTTGACATTTGAGTCAGTGTACCCAGGAACTGGGTAAGCAGGTAAGACATACAGGAAGTGACAAGTCCTCAAGATGTCTAGCTTCCTGCTGAGCAAGGTAGGAGTGGCATCCACTTGATTAGATGTAGTTTTGGCTTAGAGATAGGTAACATATAAATAGTAAACAAACACTTAGAGCAAACATTTAATCAAATGCTTCGTGTTATCAGTACCTTATAGCAAGTCATTGTAAGGGCAGTTGAACTGTATACATAAAGACACCTAACCCAAGATGAACAATTTCCCAGGTTGAGAGATTGAGAAAGTAACCACCTCTGGGCCTCAGATTTTTCCGAGATGAAGCCACTCCAAACCAAAACATGTAAAATATCCGGAATAGTATGATGCCTTAGCTACTATTGCTATTATGCCTTGTCCATATCTGCACCTGTTTTATATAGTCAGTCATGACCCTGATCTACTTCACATAACCGTGACCAGGTTCTACATGTTCGAGCAATGAACGTTTATATAGACTGAAAATTCTTGATAACCTAAGGAAGAAAGGGGGAACCAGAATCCTCAATATCCACTAAAGTTTAGAGCAAATGGTAAAATGGATTGGGGATTGGGAATAGAACGAACATAAGAGTAGCCCAAAAGTGGTAGAAAGTCGAGCAAGAGCATAACTAGTATGGAGACATGAGAATGTAATCCATCCAGGAGAATATACATGAGAATGTAATCCATCCAGGAGAATATACAGAATAACCCAAACAAAAGGAGCCCTATACCATGGATCCAGGGTGTTTTAAAAGATCTGCTTTAAGTTGACCACAAAAGCAGAATAACTTCCAGTTATGGGTCACACTCAACCTAGCAGGAAGAAATGAACAGAAGCTGCTTTCATGAAGTATTCACTTTGAAGAACACTGAATAGACACAAAACTGGCTTCCTCAACTTGAATTTCTCATGTTTTGAATAATACCTATGTTGTCGAGATTGGGGTTCCCCTGGCATTTAGTCATCCTATCAAGCTCAAGTGATCTGATAAATCTTCCTCACCTCAGAGAGGAACCTTTCAATTAAGCATTTTAAAACACCCAATTCCACAATTCCAACAAATGAGGATGAGAGGAGAACAGGAACGTAGGCAACAGGGAGCACTTTAGGAAACTTCCAAACTCCCTTCTAAACAGGTAGGTCTGTTAATGCCAGTCATTAGTAATAGGGATACGCCAACTACGAACCAGGTTGCCAAGACTCAGGCAGTTCTTTCAGCATCTGATCATAAATGAAAACAAACCCTGTAAAATACATTTCCAAGCTTTCAGGTTTGAAAACTTTAAGGGAAAAACCCTGTGAATTACAGTTATAATTTAGAGTATCTGTTTGAGGAAGCTTTGTCACCAAACAAGATCATTTGCCACTTAATCCTGTAGATTCTTTGGACAGGGAAAGACATTGACTGGACTTCATCTGTTAACATTACCTAGTGGTGACAAACTTGATATTTGACAGCTGGCAGTAGAGCAGGTTAGAAGTGTTGAGACAAGTCAAATACTGGTCCATTTCCCCATGCCTAGGGCCTTAGTCTATTGTATTTAAGCATTTACATGAAGACTGGTTCTGTTTTAACAGTCAAGGGCTATTACCTAAGAGTAAGTGTCTAAGAACTGCCTTCATCCAAAGTCAGATCTGTGACCAGTCTCTTGGATGTGGTCTTCCAAAGTAACCTTGTTACATTGGGTCAGGACTGGCTGGCATTTGCAGACTTCTCCTAGACAAATGTTTATTGCTGGAATAGTGGCCAAAGCTTAGCTTGGGAAGAATACTGATGTTCACCTTAAGATTGGGTAGAAGGGACCACTATTATTCTAGGAGATTTGAACTTTTCTAAGTAGTTCAAAAGAACAAAGAAAGTGCTGCCTGTAAAAACAATTGCCAGTAGAAGCAGGTTAAGGTAACTGGACAAGATTTTTTACATAAAAACCTTTCCAGTTTCTACATGAAGGATTACTTGTCTCTCCAAAGCCTAATTCCTAGTGGCCCACAAGGTGAAGCAAGCCACCCTTGCATCACTACTGGCTCTTACTTAAGAGCTGGCCCAGCCTATTCTATAAGGTAACTAGTTAAGAACTCTGAAAAGATGCTTTAATTATTGTACAGTTTGTTGTGCGTAATTTAGAAGCTGAGCCAAAGCCAGACTGTGCTTGTTGACTCTTCATTACCTTAATCAAGAGATCGAGATGCAGCACTGAGGACAGAGCACCTGAGCTTCCAGGTGAAAATTACCAACACGTGACAACATAAACGGGCTCCCAGCTTCCTCGGATACGTAATGGAACAACGAACACATAGAGGCTTAAGGTAGAATTCTTAAGTAGGAAAATTTGTCAACGATATTTAGCAATTAAATCAGGGATATTGTATAGTAGTAGTGCCAAGTCTTAAGTTATTCCAAAACATTTTAGTAACTCCAAGTCATTTAATGAGTTGTATAGTATAGCTACTAGCTTAGAGATGCTACCCCCAGCTCGGATTTAACAAGAGCTAATGCCAGTAGGTCCACTTCTCCAGTGACCCGATTAGGCCTCTGAAGTTGTTGGGTGTCTGGGTTGTCTGCACACAAGATGCTACGAGGCATATGTGCACGTTAGCCACCAACCCGAGGTCTAAATTTTAAAGTAGCCTAAGATCTAGAAACACCACAAGCATCCCCCTCTTCTCCACAATGCCGGGAAGCTCTGAAGAATCGGGCAGATGCTGCACGGGCCTGCCCAACCACCCACGGAGCTCAGTAGTGGCCACCTGGACAATCAACAGCCACGTTGACATTGCTTGGGCTCCCATCTCTCAACTTTGGGGCTGCTGGGGGCTGGCGTCGCTAAGGGACTTGCAGTCTTAGCAAGTGGATGGCTTTTACCGATTATGAAGTATTTCCTCAATTAGCACACAGTAAAGACACGGACTCGGCTTCTATCCTATAACCGCTCAGATATTACAGCTTTACATTGTGTACTATTTGAAGTGGTGTGCCTCAAACAGGAAACCCCAATTGCTCCTCTCATGATTTAGCCCCCTGTGACTGAGCAGGATAACATCAGATACAGTTTTTTGGCTTACATCTACCACCACCCACCACCCCATAGCAAGGCCTCCCCCGAGCACCCTATCATTTCTGGGCCTCAGGCTCATGAAAAAGTTGGTTCCAGTTCTGCTCTGGCCTTATTTATGTCAACTTCCCAAAAGCTCCTGAGGGAAGTGCTACTGGCTTAACAACTTCCTACCTTCTAGATGTGCCAAGGAGACCTGCGTTCTCTTCATTTCACTGTGTGAGAGTGCAACTACCGTTCTTAAATGAGGCCACTGCCTTGCTTCCTTACTACGTCAGACATCTTGACCCTATAGCTGCCCACCTTCAACCTGGGGCTCAGCCTCACCACAGCTTTCTGACATAGGTCCAAGGAAGAGACACTCTCCTCTCTTCTACCTTCCCAATACAACAAGCAATTCTAACTCTCAGTAGCTTCCCTTTGGCAGACATAGATCCCTCCAAGAATGTGCATGCCTGCGGGGAAACTAGCCCAGCAGTACTAAATTCCAATCCAGACGCAATCCGTTTACTTCAAAAGTGTTGAGTAGTTGTGTTATAAGGATTCCCCCCTACTCTCTGGAAAACTGAATTCAGTTTGATATCCGTTTACATTGGCCCTTACGCAGGCACATCATCTCCAGTCATGGTAAGTCCCCACCTAACCCATCTATTAGGTTAAGTCTATACTTCAGTTGGCTGGTAAGCAGTTTCCGTAACAGACCATCACTGAAGAGCACTCAGCCTAACTGGAGTGTAATTCAGCACCGTGCAAGACAGTTTCTCCCACAGTGAATAAACTCTGGCATGTATGCTGGAGGCCTGGGACTGTAGTGAAGAGTAGAGGCTCTGGTCAGTTAGATATTAAATGCTTAAGTACTTGGTCTCTTTAGGATACAACTAATGAGAAAGTACTCAAAAGGTAAGAGCTATATGTGGTACATTTCCAGTATCCTGTACTTAGACTAGCTGTGAGTTACTAAACTAAGCTTTAGCCTGTGTGGTTTGGCTATACATGGCGTTGAAGACTCCAGAACAAAGTTTGTCCCCAATAATCCAATAAAGTGCCTGCTAGGGGTGTGGAAGATGGCCATATTGCTAGTGTAGGATCATGTTAAACACAAAGGCAATCCTTCTGACAAAGTCCAAGTAAACAGCTTAAATGGTTCCATGTGTGGATTCCTGGGCATTTCCTGCTCCAGAAGTTTACAGTCAGCTGACAGCACTACTGAAACTGCATTCTACACAGGTCATCTTAGAACACCACCTCTCTAAGATAAGTTGAAGAGGGATAGTAGGACACTCCCCCACCACCGAATACCTTTCATCTGTTGCAGCAGAACAGCCACTAGCCACTGCACACTTGAGACAGGGCTAGTCTGACTGGGGATGTGCTGTAATTTTTTTTTATTATTAATTTCACTTCTTTTCAGCGTAACAGAATTCATAGTTTTACACCACACCCAGTGCTCCATGCCATGCGTGCCCTCCATAATACCCACCACCTGGCTCCCCCAACCTCCCACCCCCCGCCCCTTCAAAACCCTCAGGTTGTTTTTCAGAGTCCATAGTCTCTCATGGTTCATCATGAGATGAACCCCGCAATTTCCTTCCACTCCCTTCTCCTCTCCATCTCCTCATGTGCTGTAATTTTAAAATGCATACTAAACTTTAGGAAGGACCAAAATATAAGCCTTTGTTTTATTATATGTTGAAATATATTTCATCTATTGGGTTAAAATTCAGTATAATGGAGTTATTAGAACACAGGATTATAGTATGTGGTTTGTACTTTGCTTTCATGTGTCTCTTGGACAGCAGTATTCTGGAGTGTCCTAGAAATTCTTTATAAAGATAAAAGTTCTTTATAAAGAACTTTGTGATCTAGAAGTTTTCCACTTGTGCTGTTTCAGAAGTTGAGGGTTCTTTGGGATGAGAACTTGATTTCAAGGAACAAGACAGGATTACAAGATGCTGTTTATTCCACATCCCATCTACTTGGGAATTCCTAAACTTCAGACCTGAGAACAAAAACAAAAAAATATTACACCAGTTTTTAAATTTCAATATAATTAGCCAACATGTACTATGTTAGTCTCAGATGTAGAGTTCAATAATTCAGTTGTATACAGTGCCCAGGGCTCATCACATCACATGTCCTCTTTATTGCCCATCACCCAACTCACGTCCCCTTCAGCAACCCTCCGTTTCTTATAGTTAAGGGTCTCTCATGGTTTTCCTCTGATGACTTGTCATTCAGTTTTCCCTCCCTTCCCCTTTGATCCTCTGCACTGTTTCTTATCTTCCACAGGAGTGAAACCATGTAAGCCAGACAAAGACACTTCACTCAGCATAATACCCTCCAGCTCCATTTATGTCGATGTAAATGGTGTGTATTCACCCTGATGGCTGAGCAATATTCCACTGTATACATATATATCATCTTTATCCATCTGTTGAAGGACATCTCTGCTCTTTCCAGTTTGGCTATTGTGGACATTGCTGCAATGAACATTGGGTGAAGGTGCCCTTTCAGATCACTATGTTTGTATCTTTGGAGTAAATACCTAGTAGTGCAATTGCTGGGTCATAGGGTAGCTCTTTTTAATTTGAGAAACACCCATACTGTTTTCCAGAATGGCTGTGCCAGCTTCCATTCCCAACAACAATCTAAGAGGGTTCCCCTTTCTCCATATCCTCACCAAGCTCTGCCATTTCCTGACTTGTTAGTTTTAGCCATTCTGATGGTGTGAAGTAGTATCTCATTGTGGTTTTGATTTGTATTTTCCTGAGGCCAAGTGATGTGGAACATTTTCTCATGTGTTTTGGCCATCTTTGGAGACATGTCTGTTCATGTCTTTGGCCCATTTCTTGACTGGATTATTTGTTCTTTGGGTGTTGAGTTTGGTAAGTTACTTATAGACCTTAGGTACTCTCCCTTTATATGTCATTTGCAAATATCTTCTCCCATTCTGTAGGTTGTCTTTTAGTTTTGACTCTTTTCCTTGCTGTGCAAGGTTTTTATCTTGATGAAGTCCCAATAGTTCATTTTTGCTTTCGTTTCCCTAGCCTTTGGAGACACATCTAGCAAGAAGTTGCTGCCTGCATTCTCTAGGATTTTGATGGATTCCTGTCTCACATTGGGGTCTTTCGTCCATTTTGAGTGTATTTTTGTGTGTGGTGTAAGGAAATTGTTAGTTTCACTCTTTTGCATGTGGCTGTCCAATTTTCCCAACACCATTTGTTGAAAAGACTTTTCCATTGGATATTCTTTCCTGCTTTGTCAAAGATCAGTTGACCATAGACTTGAGGGTCCATTTCTAGGGTCTTTATTGACCTGTGTCTGTTTTTGTACAGTACCATACTATCTTAATGTTTACAGCTTTGTAATAGAGCTTGCAATCTGGAATTCTGATGCCACCAGCTTTGGTTTTATTTTTCAACATTCCTCTGGTTGGGGGGGATCTTTTCTGGTTCCATACAAATTTAAGGATTCTTTGTTCCATTTCAAAAATGTCAATGATATTTTAGGGATTGCATTGGATGTGTAGATTGCTGAGTAGCATAGATGTTTTCATAGTATTCTTCCAATCCATGAGCATGGGCTATTTTTCCATTTGTGTCTTCATCAATTACTTACATAAGTGCTCTGTAGTTTTCTGAGTACAGATCCCTTGCCTCTTTGATTAGGTTTATTCCTAGTTTCCTATGGGTTTGGGAGCAATTGTAAGTGGGATTGATTCCTTGATTTCTTTCTTCTGTCTCATTGTTATGTATTGAAATGAAACTGATTTCTGTGCATTAATTTTATATCCTGCCATGTTGATTTCCTCTGAGTTCTAGCAATTTTAGGGTGGAATCTGTTGGGTTTTCCACATAAAGTATCATATCATCTGTGAAGAGAGTTTGATTTCTTTGCCAATTCAGATGTCTTTTATTTCTTATTGTCTGATTGCTGAGGCTAGGACTTCTAGTATGACATTGAACAGTGGTGAGAATGGGCATCCCTGCCATATTCTTGACCTTAGGGGAAAAGCTCTCAGTTTCTCCCCATTAAGAAGGATAGTCACTGGGCTTTTCATATATGGCTTTTATGATATTGAGATATGTTCCCTCTATCCCAACACTGGACAGTTTACATCAAGAAAGGATGTTTTACTTTGTCAAATGCTTTTTTCTGTATCAATTCAGAGGATCATGTGGTTCTCGTCCTTTTATCAATGTGATGTATCACGTTGATTGATTTGTGAATATTGAACCACTCTTGCAGCCCAGGAATATATCCCACTAGGTCATAGTGAATAATCCTTTTAATGTGATATTGGATCTTATTGGCTAGTATCTTAGTAAGAATTTTTGTATCTATGTTCATCAGGGATATTGTTCTAATTTTTAGTGGGATCTTTGTCTGATTTTTGGATTGAGGTAATGCTGGCACCAGAGAGAGCTGGGAAGTTTTCCTTCCCTTTCTATTTTTTGAAACAGCTTCAGAAGAAAGGGTATTAGTTCTTTAAATGTTTGGTAGACTTCTCCTGGGAAGCCATCTGGCCCTGGACTATTGTTGTGTGTTGGGAGATTGATTTCTCATTTAATTTCTTTGCTGATTCTGTTCAGGTTCTCTATTTCTTCCTGTTTCAGTTTTAGTAGTTTATAAGTTTCTAGGAATGCATCCATTTCTTCCAGATTGCCTACTTTTTTGGCATATAGTTCTCATAATATGTTCTTAAAATTGTATTTTCTAGATGTTGGTCAGGAAAGCCTCTTTCATTATTTTATTTGGGTCCTTTATCTTTTTTTTGGTAAATCTGGCCAGGGGTTTATCAATCTTACTCTCTCAAAGAACTAACTCCTAGTTTCATTCATCTATTCTATTGTTCTTCTAGCTTCTATTTCATCAATTTCTGCTCTAATCTTCACTAATTCTCCTCTGCTGGGTTTAGGCTTTACTTGCTATTCTTTCTCCAGCTCCTGTAGGTGGAAGGTCAGCTTATGTATTTGAGACTTTTCTAGTTTGAGAAAAGCTTGTGTTGCTATGCACTTTCCTCTTAGGACCGCCATTGCTGCACCCCAAAAGGTTTCGAACAGTTGTGTTTTCAATTTGGTTCCATGAACTCTTCAATTTCTTGGTTGACCCATTTTTTTCCAGTGGAATGATCTTTAATCTCCAACTATTTTAGTTCCTTGCAAATTTCCCATTGTGAATGAGTTCAAATTTAAAGGTATTGTGATCTGAAAATCTGCATGATATGATCTCCATCTTTTTGTACTTGTTGAGGCCTGATTTGTGACCCAATATGTGATCTATTCTGGAGAATGTTCTAAGTGCACTCAGAAGGATATATTATTGCTTTAGTATGGAATACTCTGAATATATCTGTGAAGTCCTTCTGGTCCAGTGTGTCATTTAAAGCCCTTATTTCCTTGTTGATCTTCTGCTTCGATTATCTCTTCATTGCTGTGAGTGGGGTGAAGTCCCCTATTATATTGTTAAGGTGTTTAATTTTGTTATTGGTTTATGTAATTGGCTTCTCCCAAGTTAGAAACAAATATTTATAATTGTTAGATCTTGGATAGACCCTTTAATTATAGTGTCCCTCTACATCCCTTACTACAGTCATTGGTTTAAAGTCTGGTCTGATAGGATGGTCACCCCCACTTTCTTCTGATGTCCATTAGCATGATAAATGGCTCTCTGCCTACCCACTTACAATCTGGAGGGGTCTTTAGGTCTAAAATGAGCCTCTTATAGACAACATATGGAAGGGTCTTCTTTATTCAATCTGATACCAAGTGCCTTTTGACCAGAGTTTTTAGGCCCTTTACATTCAGAGTTAACTATTGAGAGGAATTTAGTGCTATTTTATTACTTGCAAAGTCCCTGTTTCTGTAGATAGGCCATAAAGGAGCAGAGACAATGTTAATTTGGAGCTCTCCACTTCCAGGATCCCCTTTAATATTTCTTTCAGGGCTGGTTTATTACTCACAAATTCTTTTAGTTTCTGTCTGTCCTGGAAGCTCTTTATCTCATCTCTTCTATTCTGAAGGACAACCTTGCTTGTTCAGTATTCTTGGCTGCATGTTCTTCTCATTTAATACCTTGGATATATTATGAGACAGCATTATCTGTCTCCCAGGTCCCTGGACAGGTCTTCTGCCAGTCTAATGTTTCTACCCTTTCAAGTTAAGGACCTCTTGTCTCAGGACGCCTTCAGGATTTTTCTTTATCTGACATTTGCAAGCTTCATTATTGTATGTCAAGGTGTTGATCTATTTTTGTTCATTTTGGGGGGTTCCTCTGTGCCTCCTGGGCCTGAATGCCTGTTTCCTTCCCCACATTAGGGAAGTTCTCAAATATACTTTCTCTGTCCCTCTTTCTTCTGGGACCCCAATAATTCTAGTATTGTTTTGCCTTATGTATCACTGATTTCATAAAGCCTCCCCTTATGATCCATTAGTTTTTCTTTGGCTTCCTTTTCATCATTTTGTCTTCTACGTTGCTATTCTCTGCCTCATTTACTCTATGCATTAGAGCACCCATTTTAGACTACATCTCAGTTAAAGCATTTATTTCAACCTGATTAGATTTTAGTTATTTTGTTTCTACAATAAGGGATTCTCTAATGTCTTTTATGCTTTTTAAGTCTGGCTAGTATCTTTATAATTATTTCTGAATCTACATCTGACATACTTCTATCCATGTCAATTTAATCTATGGCAGAATGTATTATCTGTGAATTTCTCTTTCTAGTCATTTTGTCCAGAGAGTAGATGAGAGAAAAAACTCAAAAGGATTGACCACAACCCCAGAGAAGTATACACTAGACAAATCCAAAGAGACCCAAAATAGGGAAGTGAAAGAATATAATCACCCAGGTGGACAAAACAGGGTGATACACTTGGTCCTGGGTGTTATTTGGGTATGTTAGAAGACCTTTGATCCCAAAATTGTAAAGAAAAACATACAAAAATAAAATTGATACAGTGAAAGAAAGCTAAGTATAAAAATGAAAGTGAAGACTTAACAAGTTAAGAAACTAATTGAAAAGGAAAATAAAAATTTTAAACTGAGAGACTAAAGACTCAGGAGAAAAAGGAAAAAAAAAAAAAACCCCTCAAATTCTCTATACTATTTTCTCCGACACAGGAGTTTCAGTTCTGTGTGATCCATACTTGGGATTCACCTGATGTTCCTGCTGGCCTTCTAGGGGAGGGGCCCGTTGCACTGATTCTCAGGTGTCTTTGTCTGGGCAGAGTTGCACCGCCCCTTGCCAGGGGGCTGGGCTCATTGTAAGCTACTTTGGTTGCTCTATGTGGCTTTTAATCCCTGAAGGCTTTTTGTGCCGATTTGGTGTGTGTGGGGGGAAGATGGCAGAACCCCAATCTTCAGCCCAGGAGCTGAATGATCACCACTCCCACTCTTCAGTACACCCTCAGGGAAAACCAGTTAATCACATTTGTGTGTGCCAAACTACAGACTGTGTTGTGCACCCATGCCACTCCTCCCATGGGAGGGAGGAGGGTTGCTGCAGCCCTGTGGCTTGCTCCGCCCCTGCTTGCAGTGAGGTCTCCCGTTAGGCCGCAGTTCACTGCTTATGACAGACAGCTGAGAACCCACTCCAGAACTCACTCATTGCAGCTGGCCTCCCCATACCAATGCTTGGGAACTCTGCCACATTCAGGCACCCCTGTTCTGTGACCCCAGGGATCCTGAGACCACACTGTCCCACCTGGATTGTGTCCCACTTCCCCTGAGCACCTTTCAGGCAGGGAGGTCCCTTAGACTTCTAGAAATTCCGATTTTGCACTCCACTGCTGTATCATTTTCTGGTAACTACCTGATGGGGGCTCCCTCCATGCAGGATTTATCTTCTGATAGATCCCCTCAGATTTACTTCTCTGCTCCTCCTACCCTGAACAAGTTGTCCCTTTTCTATTCATAGAATTGCAGCAATTCTTTTAGAGCTCAGGTTGAATCACAGGTGTTCAGAATGATTTGAAAGTTATCTAGCTTAATTCAAGGGAGTAGAGGAAACAAGGGTCACCTGCCCATCTCCCTCCCCACCACATCAGGTGTCTTGACAGTTATTCTTTGTCCTTTAGTCTGTTACCTCTAATATAAACACCCCTCAGTTCTCTGAGTGCTTCAGAAACCTCACCAGTGATAGCACAGACCAAAAACCACCTTGAGCTTTTCCAAGCTTCTCCTTCAGCTCAAAACATGGCCTTGCTTCCATCAGACCATCCCACTGGGGAAGTGAGACTACATTTTGTGGTCAGCACGGGGGCTTTCCTGATACTGCAGTAAAGCTTCATTCCCTTCACTCCATACTTCAGTTCTTCAAAAGCCCCTTCTATCACCCAGTTGAGTAAGATTGTGCCTGGATTAGACACCAAGTTTTAAATAAGGTCATTGTGGCTTTTATTGCAATGAGAAGTTTAAGCTAAAGATGAAGTCTACAACACTTTAACATTAATTCAGAGAATAACAGCCAGACTTCAAAGTTGGTTCTGATTGCCAGCACATTTTCCCTCACCCTCTTCCGTGGAGTTTTGCAACTGATTAAGCAGCTTGAGCCATAGCTGGGTGTTTGTGTTCCTCCTTAAGCTGTGCTGTAGTTTTCCAAAGGGCAAGGCTCCCTTACCAGAGTGTGCTCAGCACAGGGGTATTCAATCTCTCTGCCTATAGACTAATCTCACTCAACACACAATCTTCAGAGAAGAGTTGTTTGCTCTTCAGAGAAGAGTTGTTTGCCAGTCACTTGTTGCAGTCACCAGTCTCATGACCATGGCTCTGGTTTGGGAGGTGGTGGAGGGAAAACTGACCTGGATAACTTCTAACCACCATAGGTCACACCCACAGGCTTCTGCAGGAAGAGGAAAAAAGGCCAGTCTTTGGAGTTTAGCAGAATCAGGTTTGTGAAAAGGCCGTTATGTAAGCAAATTGCTTTATGCATCAAAGTACTCATACCCATAATGAAGGCCGCAGTTTCGTTTTGAGCTTTTTCTCCAACTCTGTCTCCATTGAAGACCTCAAACTTAACACTGAAACACACATCACAAAAGCCTTCAGACCCAGAGTGAGATCATTTCTACTCAAACTCAAGTCTGCCAGAGGAAGAAAGGAGATTAGGCCTAGAAATGGAGTTTCCCTAGACAGACCCTGAGAATTTGGAGAAGTTAATGCTGTAGTCACAGCTTCAAGCTTGAGGTGTCTTAATAGGAAGAGATTAAAAAAAAAAGATGGGTGAGTTCAACAAGCCTAAGTATCGTATTTAAACATTTCCAACTATGTTCCCCAATAATCTTGGATATTCTCTAGGCCAACTGGGGCAGCAAGCTGGTTAAAGTATATATTTTCCCCTGCTGCTCCTAAAGCAGACTTTTCTTTGCTATGCATCAAGGTTAAAAAGAAAAAAAGGGTTAAAGCCCACTGGCTGGAATTAGGATATCTAATATTGCCTCACGTACATGTAGATTTATCGTGGGAAATGGTCTCGATATTCAGAGCACTACCTTTAACAATACCCTTGAGAAACTTACAGCTTCTAGCGGCACGGCACAAGTTTTGGTTCACCTGGTTACAATTTATAATTGTATTTTCTCGCCTTTGAGTTTTGCTACTCCACTTGCTTAGTACTTATCTCAGTGGCTGACTACAATTAAGGCAAGGAGATTGGTCTTTGACGAGGGACACTTTAAAATTGGTGCTAAGAAATAAGATCCAGCAAACAACCAGTTTCCTGGGAAAGTAGCAGTGAACTCTGGTTTTGAGCAGTGCTAGGTAAACACTAAATGCTAAGCAGAAACCCAAGAAATGAGTTGAACCCAAAAATGGCCTTGACACAACAGAATCATTTCTATTAGTGCCACCCTGAGAGCTTGGTAGGGTTTGAGTTACGAAGAGCTAAATCTCAGACAAGTTTTAGGAGAAAACATAAGAGGTCTGGGCTGATGAGGTCAATGGGCCAGAAAGCAGACAGACTGCACATCAGGCCAAAGCTCAGAGGTATCCACAGAGAGGACTTGCCCTAAATCATGGCTAAATTCCCATTGGCAGCAGAGAATCCTGCACTACTACAGGTTTTGTTCTAAAAGAAGTTTGATGTTTAAAAAGCTTGCCAGTATTCAACCTCTTCACTCCCATCCCTAATTATGGTCTTAGCTACAACAAGGTGGTCTCCTAACCCACCTCTCATCAAACCCACCCACCCTGGTTTGATAACTAGAGCCATGAGTCTCCAAAAGCCCCTACAGTAACACCAACATAGAGACAGCAGCTTCATGGGACTCATCTGCAAGTTGAGCCCTTAATTAGTCCAACAGTAGGAATCAATGGTTTTGTCCAGCACTTCTAAGGTAAGAAAAGCCCACTTTTCAGGGTCTCCAAGTTTCCATTGAGGGGCCAGTATTTTGTCCAGTTATCCACTTAAGTATTTTGTCAATTTGGAGTTGAGAATATGGTTTGCTTTTTATTTCCTTTGGCCTGTGTAGTTAATGAGGTTTACAGAAATGGGAAGAGGGCTAGTGGACAAAATATACCATGCACTTTATCTTCAGTTTCACTTATATTTAAGTGAATTCTTGGTTGACCATTAAGTCACTAATATACCAGCTTCTGGAATTATTAGAAGCAGAGAAACTTTGTTATCAGTAAAGAGACAGTTACAGGTGCGAACTCTACAGGATGAGTAATGAGAAAATTGGTTTTCTGTGTTGGGAGCCATGAAGAAGCTAAGCCACTCCCCGCTACCCCTGGGCTTCCTCTTGCTGGAGTCCCTTTCCCACACAGACCCAACAACCCAGTTCTAATTGTAACCATTAACTAGCAGTGTCCTTTGGAAAGGCTGAAACTCAAGATACCCGATCTCATCTGTTAAGGGATTCAACATCAAGCAGATTGCTTACCCAAAACTATACACATCCTGAGCACAAAATCTATAAGGCA
>PISX010027578.1:0-22875 GCA_004024625.1 Mellivora capensis | reverse complement strand
CCCAATGTTCATAGCAGCAGAGTCCACAACAGCCAAACTGTGGAAGGAGTCGAGATGCCCTTCAGCAGATGAGTGGATGAAGAAGATGTGGTCCATATACACAGTGGAAGACGACCCGGCCATCAGAAAGGATGAGTACCCACCATGTACATCATGTGGAACTGGAGGAGATTATGCTGAGTGAAGTAAGTCAGTCAGAGAAGGGCAACTCTCATAGGGTCTCACTCATATGTGGAATGTAAGAAACAGGGCAGAGGACCATACGGGAAGGGAAGGAAAACTGAAGGGGGAGAAACCAGAGAGGGAGACAGACCATATGAGGCTCTTGACTCTAGGAGACACACTGAGGGTTGCTGGAGGGGTGGGGGGTGGGGGGACGGGGTAACTGGGTGATGGGCGTAAGGGAGGGCACGGGATGTGATGATCACTGGGTGTTCTATGCAACTGATGAATCGTTGAACATTACATCAGAAACCAATGATGTACTGCATGTTGGTTAACTGAATTTAAATTTTAAAAATTTTTAAAAATACTGTTAGTCTCACGAGGGAGCAGAGTTTCTTTTTTATATATATAATTTTATATGTTTTATAAAATACTTTCACACTTATATGGATAGTCTAGATTTTATTCAAACTCACCTTTGTTGGCATGTGACACACTGTCAGTGTCAAGGTAGAATTTCGTGATTCCATCACTTGCTCTGGGGCACCTGGGGGGCTCTGTCGTTAAGCATCTGCCTTCGGCTTAGATCATGGTCCCAGGGTCCTGGGATCAAGCCCTGCATGGGGCTCCCTGCTCGGTGGGAAGCCTGCTTCCCCTCTCTCTGCTGCTCCCCTGCCTTGTTCCCTCTCTCACTGTGTCTCTCTCTTTGTTAAATAAATCTTTTTGAAAAAACACCCAGTGCTCATCACATCATGTGCCTCCTTAAGGCCCATCCCCCAGTGACCTCACCCCCCACTCCCTTCCCCTCCAGGAACCCTCAGTGTGTCCCCTAGAGCTGATAGCATCTTAAGGTCTGTCTCCCCGTCTGATTTTGTCTTGTTTTACTTTCCTGCGTGTCCCCCACAGTCACCAGCGCACAAGCCTTGCTGAGTTCATGGCCCTTCCTCAAAGTGGGTCTGCCGGAGGCCGGCCAACCATTGTGGATGCAGGGGAAGCAGAATTCCCTCCTGGCCCTGTTCACAGGGCCGCATCCTGAGGCTTCAGAAGGGCCCGGCTGCTCCCATCAGCCCTCCTCCTGGGGCCCAGCACATCCTGTCCTTCTGACTTTCCCAAGCGAATGGTCCGGAGCCAACCCGGGGCCGTGCGCGGTGCTTCTGAGCCTGCGGAGGCGCAGAAAGGAGGCGGGCAGACGGCGATCCCGCGCTGCGGCCCCCGCGGTCCCGTGGAGACCCCAGCTGCGGTGGCGAGGCGCCGGCGGAGTCAGGTGGCCGATTCCCAGGGCAAGGTGCTGACAAACCCACAGATAAAGGATCAGGGGCGTCTGGGGGGCTCAGTGGGTTAAGGCTCTGCCTTCGGCTCGGGTCATGATCCCAGGGTCCTGGGATCGAGCCCTGCATCAGGCTCTCTGCTCAGCAGGGAGCCTGCTTCCTCCTCTCTCTCTGCCTGCTTCTCTGCCTGCTTGTGATCTCTGTCAAATAAATAGACAAAATCTTTAAAAAAAAAAAAAAGGATAAAGGATCGGGGACACATGGTCTGGCCATTTAGGACATTCAAGCAATAGCCCATTTCCGTGAAGTAATTATGTGCTTAGGACAGACTCTTAAGCCCAGAGAAGGAGAAACCAGCCTGCAGTCCCCGTACAGCCCCAGCTCGGGTCCGACTTTCAAGAAGGCAGGTGCTCGTTTCAGAGGACGGTTCCACCGATGCTCCCTGAGAAATGCAGGCAGCGCTGCGGGGTCACCGACAGGCCATTGTTCCCAACTAGGGTGAGATTGATGGCAGAGGTCATGTCCTGAGAAGTTCACAGAGGGAACCCCGTGTCCCCAGCCAGGTTGACCTTCCCAGAAGGAGGCGAGCCCAGGAAGGTGTTGGGTGCCAGACTCCCGCCATTGGGCTGAAGCTCTCCTGCTCTATCTCCTCGGGGTGCTGCACGACGTGACACGAGGAAGAACTTCCCGAGGGGCTTCTCTGCTCCGTGCCCCACCTGCCGCCAGTCTTCTGCCCCTCCCAGCCGAGCCCTGGGGGACGTGACAACAACCATGTCAGGAGAGGCTGGGAGCTCATCCTGCCCGCACAGAGCCTGTCAGTGGCGTGGTCAGAAAAGGGCTGAGTGATACAGGACAGGACCTAACACGGAGTGGGACAGCAAAGGGGCCTCTCTAAACCCTGAAGGGCCCCGGAACGAGGGCATCACACTTGGGGCCAAAGAAGGGGCATTCTTCTGGAACTAGAGGGGAAGATCCAGGCTGTGGAAGAGGAGCTATAAGCTGGGAGACAGTCACGTCTGAGGTAAAGGGGCACTGCTGAGTTCTGCCCACAACCTACTTTGTGTCACCTTGGTCCTTTGGAGACAAGGCTGAGTCATTCTTGTCTGAATCAGGTGGTCATTTCGGATTAAAATCAAATTCTGTTGTAGGCGACCCGTTTGTTCATACATGAAAAGGATCAAGGAGGTCAGTGATTTGACTTAATTTTTCAAATTAAAAATGAGTTAGGGCCTTTATAATCTCTCTTCTGAGCCATTTCAAACACCCTAATTGCCCCCGCACCCCTCCAGTGCCCACTTTGCCAGCACGGGCCCTGCCCCCTGACTCTCATGGTACCCCCGGCCACAGCAGACTTTGTCCAGCTTCTGGCTGATAGAGCAGCTGCTCTTGGACTTTGGTATGAATCAAAATCAGCCAGAGAATGTGTAAAAACCACAGACATGAGATCCCACCTCCCCAGCGACCACGTCGGAATGTGTTAGTGTATTAGTTCCTACAGCTACTATAACAGATTATCACACTGAGGTGGCCTAACCCTAACCCAACGGCCCGTCCTACAGGTCCATGCGTCACAAGTCTGAAACCGTCTCACGGGCCAACAATTCAGATGCCAGCAGGACTGGCTCCTGGTGGAGGCCCCGGGAGAATCCTCACCTCCCCCGGCCTCCTGGGCCTGTGGCCCCTCCCTCATCTTCAGAGAGCTCCACTCTGTCATGTCTCCTCCTTTCTCTCAGACAGCCCCCTCCTCTTCCGCTTATGAAGACCCTCACGACGGCACTAAGGACCACCTGGAGATCTAGGGAAAGCTCCCCATCTCGGGAGCCTGGATTTAATCACAACCGAAAAGTCCCTTGTGCTCTGGGAGGTGATGCTCCCAGGCCTGGCGTCTGGTGAATGGAGATCTTTGGAGGCCTCCTTCTGTCCACCCCAGTAGGCATGACCCTTGGGCATGTGTCTTCCCAACAAGCCCCCAAATCTATCTTGTAAGCTGCTGGACGGTGAGATCCACCAAATGTACCCCAGGGCAGGGGAGTCCCCCCGTCCTGCCCCAGCACCCAGCCCACAGCACTCACGCTCCCGTAAAGGCTGGGCCCATCCCTGCCTCAGACCTCAGGATTGCCATCCCCTGGTGTCTACCTGAAGGTCTCCTGCTTATCTGGCGAGGCGTCCCTCAAAGTTGCCTCTTCTCAGCGACATCTTCAGTTCTTACTGGAATTGCTACCATGTTATCAAAAAACGAAACAATTCTGTACCAATGATTAAGTTGCCCCTTCCTGAGCCCCGCCCGGTACCCCCACTGGTCTCCCCAGTGGACCCTAGGGCCCCCAAGGATCCAGAACCACAGGACGAACCCTGCGCCACAGCCCACCGCAGGGTCTTAGCTGAGGTCCGCTCTGCTGGGAAGCGGTCAGCCACCAAGCCTCCCCCGCGTTCTCTGGCCGCGCCGTGTGCTCCCTTCCTGGACTCTGGGCACCCGCAGCACCATCTTCGGCGCCGAGTCAAATTCCACTCCTGTCAGACATGCTCCCGTAAGATGAGCTCTCAGCAGCTAACTGATCTGTCTCTTCATCCACAGGATCACTGGCCAGTCGGTAGCTTCGAAGCTCCAGAAGAATCGAGACCCAAACCAAACCCAAACTCCACCAAGCGGCAAAGCTGGACAGCTGTGACCCTGGGCCCGCCTCGCAGGCTTGCCTGGCTGGCCCTGGGGGGAGACCTCCCCGATGTTCCCCAGCCTGGACGCTTATGCAGGGCCCCTGGGTAAGGGCATAACCCTAATTACAGCCAAAGTGCAGAAGGTCCGGGAGCCCCACAGACCAGCACCCCTAGGCGTCCACGTCCCAATCCCCAGAACCTGGCAAGGGCAATTCAGGTCGCTCACCTGCCCACCCTGAGGTGGAAGGAGTGTGCCGGGCTATCCAGGGGGGCCCAGGGTGACAAGGCCCTTAAACATGGAAGAGGAGGCAGGAGAAGAAGCCACAGTGGTACATGGGAAAAGGACCCAGCCTGCCATTGCCAGCTGGGGGTTGGAGGACAGCAGCACGAGCCGAAGACTGTGCGGGCGGCTCGAAGCTGGAAAAGCCACAGCAATGAACATGAACACGGGTTCTCCCTTGGGGCTTCCAAGTACCCCGGGGGCAGCAGCAGAGGGCCCCCCAGAGAGGACAGAGATGCTTTAGGAAAAAACTAAAAGGTTTCACACTAACTAATTTTAAGAGAGAAATAGCTCAGAGCCTATAAAAAGTGGGCATTTTTCTTAGAAAATTTAAAGTGTATTTATATTGTATCAAATGTAAAAAAGACTAATTAACAATAATAATAATAATCTATGTTTGTGTCCAGATTTAGAGTTTGCAAAGCACCTTGAAATATATTATATCACATGGCCTCAGAACAAACCTCTAAGAAGGTGGGCGTCCCAGCAGGTCTGTGCTGGGCACCGTCAGGCACGCACCCAGGGCTGCCCAGCCACAAGCCAGCACGACTACAGGGCAGAACGGTCTCTGACTTCACACCACGAGTACCTCTTGGAGTTTGCAGGCAACTGTCAGGAGAATCATCCTCGATCTTGAAAGACAAAGATTACTGGCAAGATTAAACTCAGTTCATCCTCCAAAGCTCAGAAGCGGGAGCGGTAAGGATGTAAGTGACCCCCCAGACTGGTTTTTTTTTTTTAAGATTATATTTGTTTATTTGAGAGAGGGAGAGAGAGAGCACAAGCCGGGGGTAGGAGGGAGGTTGGGAGGGGCAGAGGGAGAAACAGAGAGCCCGATGCGGGACCCCATCTCAGGACCCCGGGATCCTAACCTGAGCTGGAGGCAGACGCTCAACCAACCAGCTCCCCAGGCGTCCCTCCCCAAAACTGTTTTATATTGTTTACCTGAGTGGACACCCAGAAAAGTGCATAAACAGAATAACTGGGGAAAACACATGGGGAATGGCCTCTAGAAGTCTTTCTGGGGCAGGGGGGACTAGAACGTCACCTGACAGCAGCCCTCCCTCTAAGCCTGCTCCAACCAAGTTCATTAAATCAGCAAAATCACAGTCTGGATATTGTCTCCCTCAGAGCAACAGAAGGATCTCGGCAGCAACGGGCTACTGGGCCCCGTGGCACCTGGCCCACATCACCTGCTCTTTAATGGGGAAGCCCAGCGCCCAAGGCCTGTGGTGGTGCCCCCGGCGCCCAGCCCCCTCTCATTAGTGTGCACTCTTAATTGATTAAATGGATGATTGATTATCAGGCTGGAGCCATTTGTTTTCCAGATCCTCGTTTGCTTGGAACGGAAGGCGATGCTTAGCCTTCGTTAGGAGTGCCGCAGGCATCCATCACTGCCCACCGCCGCCGCTGCCCCTGCCCCTGCTTCTGCAGGCACCCACGCCGTAATTGTCACCAGCCTCCCCTCCAGCAGGTGCATGCCCTCCATCCGTTTTTCTTTTTGATGTGGTCGTCCCCAGCAGGCTGCTGCCAGATGCTGTTTCCATGGGACACACTGCTCCTAACATTCAACATAAAGCCACTCAGGTCCCCCTCACTGAGCCCCTCCCAAACACACCAGTGGTCCAGGGCCAAGGCCTCCCTCTGCTGGGCCACAGCCCCCTTAGGGAAGAGGCTACAATGACAGGGTGAGGCAACGTCACCTGCAGGACACAAGGAAGGACATCTGCCTCCCCCGGCCTTCCCGACATCACCTTGCCCCAAAGGCGAACATTGGGTGAGCCAGCATTGGGGCTGGCCCTCCAGCAAGGCGCTCAGGAGCCACAGGGTGAGGGTCCAGAGCACAAGACACACAGCTTCCCAGTGTTACAGTTTGCCTGGCCGGGAATTCAGGTGCCACCTACCTGCTGTCTACACCGACTTGAGTCTCGCGTACAATGTCTGCTGAGTCTAAACAAATCTTCAGTGAAGGGGAAAGTCTTTTTAATTTAAATTCAATTAGTCAACATACAGTCCTTCATCAGTTTCAGACGCAGAGTTCAATAACTCATCAGTGTCCTACCACGCCCAGCGCTCATCACATCACATGCCCTCCACCGTGCCCCTCCCCCACTGACCCCTCCACCGTGCCCCTCCCCCACTGACCCCTCCACATGCCCCTCCCCCACTGACCCCATCCCCCCCACCTCCCTCCAGCAACCCTCCGCTAGTTTCCTGTGGTTAACAGTCTTTTACCGTTTGTCTCCCTCTCTGATATCTTCCCATTCAGTTTTCCCTCCCTTCCCCTATGCTCCTTTGCACTATTTCTTATGTTCCACACATGAGTGAGACCGTATGGTAATTGTCTTTCTCTGAATGACTTGTTTCACTCAGCACGATCCCCTCCAGTTTCATCCGTGTCTACATATATGGTGGGGATTCATCCCTCTTGAAGGCTGAGCAATATTCCAGGGTGTGTGTGTGTGTGTGAGTGTGAGTGTGTGTGTGTGAGTGTGAGTGTGAGTGAGTGTGTGTGTGTGTGAGTGTACACCCTGTCTTCTTTATCTGTTCATCTGTCCATGGACATCTTGACTCTTTGTGAAGCAGAAAGTCTCGCTCTCAGTGACCATCTACAGAAAACAGTCCATGATGGTACTGTCCCATGATAGTGACATTGCATCATGGTGGGACCGCTGCGTCAGGATGGGAAGGCTGTACCATGAGGAACCCTGTACTGTAATGATTACACTGTCCCATCCTAACACCTGGTAATAGCTGCACCAAGAAGCAGGAAAGAGGAACACAGTTAACACAGATTCCAACCCGGATATAAGAAAGCATGTGGAGAAATGAGAATGAACTTGGCCAGTCCAGCTGCATGGAGGCCTTCATGGAATCCAACTGGGCCTGGAGTTGGGCATGAAATCCAACAGTGAAGCAGGGAGTCCTGTGTGACCGTCACATGCACACATTAGCGACAGAGCCAAAACTTCACTCACCCATCCTTGATGCCGACAGGGACTTTCCCGTGGTGGGCGGGGTGTCCACAGGGAAATGCTGTCGGCATCTTTCGTGCTTCACCCACAAGTTTCCAGTTTATCTTTCTTAGAAGTTGAGCAAGGATTGGAAGCCAAATGTGAAGCATATATATTTTTGTCATTTTTCCCTCCATCTTTTAACAGGCGTCTTACCCATGGTAACTTTAGAAGCAACGTTTTTAGCAACTTGACTTTATCGAATCTTTCCAAAACATTTAATTCAATCTTCATAAAGACATCAGCTCTTCCTTTCAGACGTCACTGATGGCATGCCCACTAAAATAAACCACCTCATTACAGTAGCCGTCATAAACAGGACCGGACACACGAGCTTTGCAGCAGCAATGGGGCCAGCCGTGGCCCTGGAGCTTTGGCCACCAGGCCTTGCGGAAGACGTGAAAGCCCAGTACAGAAGACGGGACAAGGGCTCTCCCACCTCAAGGGCGGCCAGGGCCGTGTAAGCATCTTAACCTGTGCCGGGAGGGTGGGTCTGTGTGCGAAGGCCAACGTCAAGGGCCTCTGGGTACAACGTGACTCCTGCCGATGCCCCCAAGTTGTAGGCCAGAAAATATCTGTTGTCCAGCTAATAGAATCACAGACTCAGGCAAAGAGGTTCATGTTTACCTTTCCCCTATGATGGTCAATGATCAAACCCCAAGGTGGAGACCTTAGGGTTTCCCTAAATGTGAAAAATAAACCAGAAACCTCCAGCTCTCCAACACCCTCCAGGAGAATCCAGATGTTTGACAGCTACTTTATCTGGGAGATTTTCTCAACTGAAAACCTTTCTCAATTTATACACGTGTGTATGCACAGTGCATATGTGACGTGTTCTCATGTGTCACTGACATGTGGAGAAGTGGGCCCGGCCAGAGCCAAGCAGCACCTCGCCCGCATCTCCGGGCTTCTCCCAGCGTCATGGCTGGGTGTGTGGCCTGTGCACTGTGCTCAGAAGATGCCCCGTGGCAGCAGAAACTGGCCTCCACACCACCTGCCCCCACCCAGCCCACACTGCCCGCTGGCCGAGCAGCTCTGAGGAACCTACAGCCTTTCGGGAGAGCTTCCCAGTGCACAGCACACTCCCGTCTAGAGGCTGAGTTGAGGCCCAGTCAGCAGCAGAAGAAAAGCGCCTACAGGAAGCCAGAGACTCTCCAGTCTGAGCAAACACGGCTCTGGCTGGCACCAGCCCCACAGTGACCAGTCCCCCCAGGAACAGCGCCATTTCCCACATCCCCTCCAGGTCCTGCTGTCGGGCTCCTGGGCCAGGGCCCCAGATGGGAAGCCATGCTAAGGGAATGGGCACTGGGTTTGTTCCGAGCCAGCCCCACACTAGGGACCCTCAGACCCCCTCCCCCAAGGGTCTGCACCCTGCCACGCCCGCTGTGATCTCCCTGGGGCCGGGATGACAAGAGACCAGCTTGCACGCCCTTTCTCCAGAAATGGTTTTGTACCTGGATTTTTGGGTTACCAGAGTTTTCCAAGGCAAAGCTGACCAGGAGAACCATCCTCTTGGTGGCCCTTCTGGCAGCTCAGGCAGAAGAGACACTGTGCACTGGGAAGACTCTGGGGCTTGTCCTGCTCCCAGAGTTGGACGCACAGATGTTCCCAGTCCCCCTTGCAGTGAGAAGACAGACTTGCCAAAGAACAGGCAGCCCTCAGCCTGCTCAGGAAGGGGCAGGGAGTCTGCCCCGGTGTGGGTCCTCATTAGCCCCCCGCGGAGAGCCAACCAAGCCTTAGGTCAGCCTCCTACTGCCTGACCCCTGCCTCCGCTCATTCCTCCCCAGATTAATTCCCCGAGTTGACAAATCACAGCGCCGTGGGTGCCCAGGGTCACTCAGTCACACTGGGTTCTGGCCAGTGTCGACCTGGGCTTTACCCAAGGGTTGGGGGACGTGATGGACAAGAAGCCATCGAAACACATGTGTGAGCTCGGTGCAGAGAGGGGGCCACACAGGGAGAGCATTCTCAAGAACTTGCCAACAGCAGGATAGGACCAGGCAGGATTGGAGGGATGCGAAAGCCCCTTTGCCCCAGACCCTTGGGATGTTTGAAGACGCCAGAGTTCCCCAGAAGGAAACATACTGGCTGGAGAAGCTCAGTGTCAGGACAAGGGTGCTGTCACCCAGAATAACATCTTGCCTTTGAGTGCTAGTTTGCAGAAATATCTTGTAATTCACCCATCATTCACCCTCTCAAACTGCAGGATCGTAGGAGAGCAGAAGTTATTCTCCCTGTTTCTCGAATAGAAGAGCTGAGACCCCGCGTTCAGAGCCAGATCCAGGCCGAGGGCAAAGGACACTCCTTCTGGGCAGTCCCAGTCCGGCCATCAGCTGCTACAGCCCCTAAGTCCCACCATGTGCCAGGGTACTGGGGACTAGAAGAAGGACGTACCAATTAGGAAAGAATGGCTGCATTGTTGTACTGAGAGTTTCTACCTGCACAGACTGGTCTAGCAGCTAGGGACAGGTGGAAAGTGCGAGATGGTGTCACCGCCCAGGGCCCTGTCTAAGCAGGAGATAAGATGCCGCCCCGAGCAGAGCAAGGCCACCGTGCGGGAGGGTCCAGGAGCTGGCGGACTATGCCTCTGGGAAGGCCTCTGAAAACCAACTCTGAGCCAGGGGACTGCCATCCGGTGCCAAGGGGGCTGGGCCAGGCCCCTTCCACCTCCCGCACGCCAGCCCTTGCTGCAGCCAGGGAAACAGAAACATGGAAAAATGAGGAAGGCTCATCCGCACGTGGGGCAGGCCCTCAAAGGAGGGGGCAGGTCCCCACAGGAGGAGGGCAGCCGCCAGGCCCCCGTCCCCGTCCATCTGTCTATCTCATTCATTCTCTCTCCCTGGCCTTCGTGTGCAGGGAGAGAGGACCACGGGCCCCAAGGGCTGGCGGGCAAGTCCTCTGGGGTGTAGTCGTGTGCACCCAGATTTCAAACCTTCCCCATGCTTGTGAGGGGCAGTGGGGACACGGACCCAGATGCCGGGCAGCACCAAGCCCGTGGGACGCGCCCAAGATGACAGCTGCCGCTCCTGGTGACGTCAGACTCCCGCCCATCCTGGTACCACACACCACACTCAGTACTTTCAATGCACAAACGGTTTCATATGACCCTCGTGACACCCCCTGAAGGCTCTATGTACCCCCAAACACAGACAAGAACACTGAGGCCCTGGACGGCAGGGGCTTGCCTGAGGCCACTCAGCGGTGAACAGCCCAGACGTTTGAACTCTGGCTTTCCTTCACCCCGAGCCATGCCTCCCCCTTTGGGCTACACATTCTCCCCACAGAGCTGGCGAGTCTGACCCTGTCATCGCCATCCTCTCTCCGGTCACTTTGTACTCATTCTGGTCTGACAGGGAAATGGTGGTTTTGCACATTCTGACCTCAATATCTAATTTTCATCACTGTAACAATTACAACTATATTCCACCGGCTTTACACGCGTGTGCCCACGGACGTCATCTGATACGGGAAGTCATAAAACGTGCCTCTCCGGGCAACAAAAAGATTGGGTCAGCACAAACACGGCTCAGAGTTGCTTTTAAGACCAGGAATTGATTCTGCTGCCTGGGGACCCCCTCGGGAGGCCTTCCCAAGTCTTAGGACGCAAACCCACAAATGCTCGGGCCAGCTGTCTGCAGCCTGAATCCAAAACGGTGGCGTTAGACAGCCTCTCGTTTCACATACGTTCATTCTTACAACAACATCCCTTTGCCTAAGCCGCTGTGGGCAGGTGTGGACGTGGCAAAGATGAGCACACACGGGAGACCAGCCCACCTGCCTCGCTCTCGTCTCCCATCTCCTGCATTTCGAGCGGTGATCATTGCACATCCTGTCCCCAGTCCACCTGCACCTGGGCGGGGCCTCCCCACTGACCTGCCTCGACGGGCCCTCCTCCTTCCGAGGGCAGGACAGCACCTCAGCCTGTGGTTCTCTGTCTGCGAGGCCCACTTTCGTTTTCCTGGTTACAGGGAAAGCTGCCCTGGTTACAGGGAAAGGCTGGGGGTGCCGGTGTCCAGTCTGAGGGAGGAGTAGACATGGGTCACAGAGCACACGGGACTGCTGCAGGGTCTCCAGGGAGAAAATGGAAGAGGTCCTGCATGCCCTTTGCTTGCGGCTAAAACCCTCATGGCAGGGGTGGCCCTCCGGCTGCACACCCAGCCATCTGGGACCTGGCGGCCGAGGCCCAGCATCCACTTAGAAACACCCCGTTATTCAGAAAGCTTCCCCCATCTCATGTGCTAGTCCAGGAAGGGAGACTCTGCTTCCGAACACTGCATTCCTGGGGCTTTAAAAACACAGTGTGTGCTGGGAAGCCGCGGGCGGGGGGTGGGGGCGGGTGGCGGGACTTGGGGGGCGGCCTCGGCCTCCCCTCCGTGGGCTCGCAACTCCGGGACGCGCGTCCTCTACCGGGCCTGGGGCCGTGGGGGCTGTGGGGGCCATGGGTGGACACGGCCCAGCTGAGTGTGATTGGAGGCCAGGTGAGGGGGCGGGACCCACCCCCGCCATCTCCTCGGGCCCCAAGTCCTCTCTGGTCATCACCGGACCTCAGCGGCCTGGAGCTAAAGGAGCGAATGGGGGTGCTTAAGAAACCCCCCAAGAGGTCTGACACCACAGGCCGCTCATGCTCCGGACGACTCGGCGTGTCCTCCCGCCCCACACGTAGACGCAGCAGCGTGGGCAAGTGAGCTCCGAGCCTCCAGTCGCAAAGGGAAAGATGAAGAAAGTTTAAAAATATCTTCCTTTGCTCACCTAAAGTCTCAGAACCCGTGGCCAGTATTTCTACTTACTTCTTCTCAAAAAAATAAAGGCGGTGTGTTTCTGTGTTCGGACAGCGTCTCTCCCTGGGGGTCTCCTCAGTGCGGGAGGCCTGCGGGTGGGGTGAGTGACACTTCCTAAGCCCCCACACCCCGAACACCCCTGCCAGAACTGGGGTTCCACAAAACGGGCCCAATTCCCATGAAGAATTCTGCCACTGGTGCTCCTGCTCAAGGAGCCAGAACATTCTTCTGACAGTATCCCCAAGGAAAGCTCCTTCGTGATCTGCCCAAGGTCAGGCATGTCTGGGGGAAAGCACTAGCGGATTTTTATTGAAGCTTTTTGTCAAAAGATTGGGCAGATCTCCCTCCAGTAGAATGTAGCCAAAACCCACAGTGGAGGAACAGGCCCCGGTCCCTGCGGCGCCCCTTCCTCACGACCAGAGCTGTACAAGGGCCTGCTCCAGGCAGAACAGCAACATCACAAGTCAGCCAGATGCAGAGAAAGCAACCGCGCAGGGACCTCAGGATGTGCATTTCCAACACACAGCAGCTCTGGCCTTTGTGACTCAGCCGTCCCCTGGCATGACAGCAGCTCTCTACCGGAGACCCCCACAGGGGCTGGGGACCCGTCCAGCTGGAGGAGATGGCCAGTGAGCACCCGTCACAGCACATCCTGGCTTTAGCTGCAGGAGAAACAACGCACAAGTCCCACTTTGTGGCCTAATGTAGCTGAATAGAAATCACGACAATCTTTCCTTGTTTGGGTATCATAACAGCAGTGGCTTGATGACGACCTTGGCCGGTACAGCAATAACACCTAGATAAGTAGGAGGTTACATAGGAGTCCATGACCATCTGATTTTCCCAACTCTAGAGAGTTTTCTAACCGTGAACTCCCCTTCTCCAACCGCGTAACTATCCCTAGGAAATTGCTGAGCGAGCTAAAACTTTTAGGAAGTAGGTCCACTCAGTGTCTCTGGGCCCTCCCACTCAGGAGTGGTGTAGACACAGTGTTGTCTGTGCTCACAGGTGTGGGGTTGGCCTGTCTTGGATCCGGGGGCGTCGGGGCACGCGGCCTGGCGTCTGTGCCCTGGGGTGGCCCTTGTTGAGGCGGCAGAGCTTGGGCTCGGCTGGGAGTGCTGCAGGCTGGCAGCCCACATTCGGCGAAGAATGGATCTTGTTTCTGTCCTGCTGAAGCTGGTGTGCAGGAACCCTTCCTAGGTGTCCCTGCAGGTAATCCCTGGTTTCCAAGCTCTGCGGACGGGCTTAGAGCCTCTCCCTCTGGACACATGAACCCCAGTCCAGCCACATGCAGAGCCCTGCGAAGAAGGAAGTGACCAGCGCACCGTCGTAGCCTGCCTAGTGCTCTCTGCTCGAGGAGCCATGTTGTACCTGACCCCGTTCCTGGCTGGTTTTGCCTAAAGCATTCACTGCAGGTTTCCCAGGGACAGGGCCATTCGCCCCACCACCTGTCTGTCCACCTCGGTTCGAAGAACAGCAGTTGACTCTTACAACGAAGCCATCCTTTCTTCCTGAGGACATACAGCTCCCGCATGATCCATTGCCAAGTTCCTCTCTCCCATGAAATACTCATCAGCACGAAGCATCCCTCCCCAGAAAACGGCCTGTCTCCCCCACCGCAGGGATGAGACGTCAGGAAGGGATGGAACAGAGGCTCCTGCGTTATCGTGTCCATGGGGGCCAGATGAGTCATGGCTGCCCTGAATGTTTTACGGAGGTCTTCTAGGTGTTGGGGGACGGACTACTGCTGGAACACCGTCCACACCATCCCCGTGATGGCTTCCCGGGGACCGAGGAGGGAGGGCCGCTGTGGTGCCAAGGCCAGAGGGATGGGACGGTCCGGCCTTGCACACGGCACCAGTGCAGGTCCAGCTCCAGGCCCAGGAGCAGAAGCCGGGCGTGGGGTCGTTGTCTCGGTGAGACAGGCAAATGGCCAAGCCTCTGGTCACATCATGCTGATGTCTCCTGCTGAGCCCTGGAAAGCCAAGTGTAAATGGTTTAAAAACTGATGTTTACAGCAGAGAGGGCAAGGCCGGGGTCCTCCTGAAAGGTAGCCTTTCTCGAAGGCCAGGTGCCTGGCGGATAGAAGATCCCATCCCATCCCCTGCTTCCCACCTCACTCTTTCAGGCTCTTCTGGTTTCCTGTTTCAGCTGGAGGGAAAACATGGCACCCACCCCAATGGTGGGCAGCAGGCTCCTCACTTAGGCTCGGTCTGAGAAGCCTCGGCCCGATGGCCCCGCGATGGCCTCTCCTGACCCCGGAGCTGTCCTGGGCCAGCACCTGACACCCACCCTTCTCCTCAAGTCCAATCCGAGCTCCTGTGCAGGCAAGAAGGTGAGACAAGGACAAATCCAGGCTGGACCGAGACAGCCGCCTGCAGAGATGGTCCCAGAGTCTGAGCCGCGGGACACAGCACACCTGAGCACATCGTTGGACATGGGCTTCATGAGCGTCCCATAAACATGGGAATTGATGAGCCTTTGAAGCGTGCTCATGGGGGCACGGCCCACCCTTTGCTGGTGTCCACACCCTGAAGGGCCAACACTGGCCGGGTGCCTGGCCCACCAGTGCATCAGGGAAGCCATGAGCAGCAGTGCGGACAGGGCTGTCCCTGCAGACAGGCTGGCCCCCCGCATGGGAGGCCAGAGCCCCGACCACAGGGTCCAGTGCAGGACTGGTCCCAGGCCCTCTCCCCGGGTGTCCTCATGGTCCTCCTCTTGGCCCAGAGCCTCCTCCCACAAGGACAAGAGTCACCGCACCCGGGTCCTCACTGCGTTCCTCATCTTGAGGAACGACATCTTCAGGGACCCTGTTTCCAAGAAGGTCACATGCCGAAGTGCTGGGGTGAGGAACTTTGGGGAGACCCCGTCAGCCACGGCCGACCCCTGCTTATTCACCAGCTGCCAGATGAGCCCAGTTCTGCGAGTGAGGAACGGGACTTGACTCATTTCCATAGTCTAGCGACCCTGACACCACAGCCCCGGGGAGCCCGTGCTCTCTCCACGGATGAAGGACTGAGTGCCACCCCAGGGGTCTCCCTCATCAGGGCTGCACTCGGCTCTTCCTCTGGCCTCAGGGCGCTGGAGGGCCCGGCTTCTGTCAGCTGTGGGCTGCACGGCGAGGCAGTTAGCCAAACACGTCCACACACGTCTCCAGCAGCCCTCGGGGCCACCACACAGGGACCATGCGGGCAACTCTCATGTTTGCCCTGGGCCCCCAGGAGCCTGCCCCCGCCCCGCCCCGTTGAGGCCACCATTCCTGTCCGGCCCCAGCTGGGATGGCTCCTCCGTCTGACTCCCGAACTCACCACTCAGTTTGTCGGCCCCCCCTCAGGGCTGAGCGCAGCACCCACAGAACCACAGGGCAGGGACCAGGACACGTGCTGGGAAGGCAGCATCCATCTCGGGGTTCAGGCAGACGGTCCCTGCAGAGGGCACCCCGTACGCACTCACTCGGGGAGGGCCGCCACCAGGCACCCCCGCCCGGTGCTAGGCTCCCTTCTTCCCTGGGAACAGCCCATAGTCAGAGGCCTGCCAGGTGACGGACGTGGAGAAAAAGCGGTGGGCGCATTGGCTGGGGCGGGGGGGGCTCTTCTGTGGGGCTGACACCAGAGCGGGGTATGAGCTAAGTGAGGGTGGGCAGTCAGGTGCCGGGGAAACAGGCAGCGGGGCGGGGAGTCTGAGGACCTGCAGAGAGGCCCGCGCAGGCAGGGGCAGGCCGAGAGCTCGGACACCACCCACGGGTGCTGGGACCCCTCCGGCGGCCGCGTGAGAGGACCACGGGGACGTGGTGTTTGGTCCGCTGACCCTCCGGGGTCCCAGGAGAAAAGGGGGGCAGTGGCACCTGCAGGCGGGCCAGAGACCTGGGCCTGAGATCAGACGGCCTGGTGGGGCCCGGAGACGTGCGTCTGAGCTTGAGGAAGGTTCCAGGAGAACCCGTCCGACTCGCGCAAGCTCAGGGCGGGCGGGCGCCCCAGTGCAGGCGCAGGGCCTGAAGCTGTGCACCTGAGGAGTTTGGGGCCATCAGAGGGGGCGGCTTGAGGGCCACGCCTGACAGAGCCCCCTGGAAACCAGCCTGAGAAAGGAGGCAGAGACATCTGAGGACCCGCCGGTGGGTGAGACGGGTCCTCCGGGTGGGGCGGGGGGCCAGGGCCACTGACGGGGGCAGAAGCGCTGGCAGGCCACCTCCCCAGAGGGAGGACCCGCCTTTCATGGTGGGCGACCTCGTGCCCTGTCCTCTCTGTGCTTCATCGGCGAGTGCAGACATCTAATGCCTTTGCACTTCGAGACCAGCCATCGTCGCTAAACAGTCCCACGCGCCTTGCCCGCTCACCCACCCACGCTCCCGACAGGCCCAGCCACACTGGCTCCCTCGTTCCTACCCCACCACTGCCCTCGTCTCTTCAGACATAAGGGGCTCCCTGGCCAGCACCCAGTGCAGTGGTTTGCAAGTCTGGCAGGAGATTGGGATCTCGGCCTCTGGGAGGCCAGGCCGTGGAGGGAGACAGGGCCGACCCTTGTTCCCAAAGTCCATGGGCGGCAGCCAGAGGCCTGAGCCACTCCTCGCGAGCCCCAGGAATCCCCGGCACCTCTGATCGTCAGTGGGGTTCTCTGAGCAGAGCAGCAGGCCTCCCGCTGTGCCGCGCCAACCCCAGCTGGTCAGGACCGAGCTGGGTCGGGTGCTCGGCCAGACCGTTCCCCGGAGCTGTCCTCTGGTCCAGATGCCACCAAAGGGCCACTCGAGGATCTCCGAAGGCCACAGGGACCGCACGACCACTCAGCCTGGAAACAGCACGCCTCCCTGTCTGCCTCCCGCTGTCTGCGCGGGGCCCAGGACATGGGGGTGCAGGGCCCACACACGCGCCTCCACACGACAAAATTCTCTCAGCGACCACCATGGACTAAAATTAATCACAATGTCCAGAAAGGAGACAGACAGAAATCGTGTTATTAAACTTTGTATACGGAATTATAGCAGCAAAATAAATGGAAAAGGAATAAGAGTGAAACAAGTGTCGCATTACCGAGGAGGGGAACGAGTGTCGATGGGCTTCTTCCTGCTTCTTCACGCAAACGTCTCTTCCGGCGGAGGAGGGAAGGCAGCGCCCTCTCTACCTTCGCGCCTGCACGACCCTGTCCTCTAGCCCGGCCCGAGTTCTGAATCTGAAGCCATGGACTAATGGCAATAACGCAGAGCAAATAACGTATGCAGCTGGCTCGTTTGTGTCAAATTCTAGGCAGGCAACGCCCCCAGGCTGCACCGGGGGTCCCCAGGCATCACAAGGCAGCCAGGGGCCAACCCCAGGGAGGGCCTCCAGTCCAGCAAGAACATTTCTCAGAGCCCAGAGCTTCGGACCAACCCCCGGCTCCCACTCTAACACATTCCTCCCAGCAATCTGCTGCAGGCCCGGGGTCCCCTACTGGGACCACGGCACAGCCCAGTCCTTCCTCCCGCCGAGCTCACACGGTCTCCGGGCAGGTCTGTGGCTGCTCAGTGCAGTGGGGGAGGCCCAGACCCTGCTGCCGGTCAGGACAGCCTGCAGGCCACACCAGCGTCAAGCCCTGAGGAGTGATGGCAGAGGGTCCCCACTATCTGGACACCAGCCAGTGAGCCTCCTGCCCAAACCTCCATCTGCTTCCCTAGCAACCCACCCTGAGATGTCATTCAGTTTGCAAAATATCGGGTCAACACAGAAGTTAGAACTTGTTATAAAATAAAAGATAAAAACCTTGATTTATCAAAACCTTCAAAGAATCCCAAGAACATACCACTGTGTAGGCAGAAAGTTTCAGCCACTCTTCCTGGTGAAGCGTCCAGGCCACAGCAGATTCTCGGGCTGGGACACAGAGGGTGCGCCGGGCCTCACAGCCTCCCCGGTAGGGCAGCCTGTGGACCCCACAGTTAAGCAGAAGCCATCCTGCTGCCAGCGGCACCGGCGAGCCACTTTGGGCCTGGGGGACAGAGGACACAGGAGTCTGAGGCCAGGACCCCTGTCGGCAGCACGTGCAGCCACAGCCCCCGGGTTTCTGGGCTCATGTGGCACGGCAGCTGGCGGTCCGACCAAATCCTGGCAGGGTAACCAGCAGTGCCGGATTCTGGCAAGGTCACGGCGGGCCAGACCCCGGGCTGAAGCTGCACCTCTCAGTGTCCCGGGGCTGCTCTTGCTCGGCCGAGCAGGAAAGCTGGAGGGAGAAGAGATGCTTGTCTCTCACACGCCTGCCAGACAACGACTGGTGTCCTCCCACCCCTGGGCTGCACACGTGTGGAGCGGGTGTCTGTGGGCAGGGCAGCTGGACGGCCAAGGGACACAGGCCGTGGGGCAAGAGGGCTCTGAGGCAGCCCTGAGCCCCCAGGGTAGTGGGCAGCAGGGTGAGACTAAGGGATGCCCGCATGAGAGGGCAGGGATCCCCCAGCCTCCGGGCAGCTCCAGCCCCCCCGCCGAGGCCCAGCCTCCATTGAGAGGGGCTTCGGACATGTGACAGCACTTCTCACCCCCGGGATGCTCCTGCAAGGGGCCACAGCTGTCCGGAGGCCAGGGCACCTGGCCTCCTCATGTCCAGGACGTATGGGACCCACTCTAAATTAGCCTGTCAGGATGTCACTTTTCCTTGGTCACGAAGACTTGGGAGATGCTGAGCCCTCCCCCCGCTGCTGACGCCTCTGTGACTGGGAGCAGATCGGACTCGCCGAAGCCAACCAGCCTGTAGATGTGGAAGGACAGAGCCCCAGGAAGAGGGGACATGGTGGTGTTTCCAGCGGGCCTCTGGATCCCAGTGGGCCTTCCCGGAGGAGAACTGCCATTGAGCCGTAAGGCTCCAATAAAATCGTTTCTCCTCTTCCCGCCATGCTGCAGGAACAGCCTTCCGGGCTGGGAGGAGAGGGAGGCCATGCTTTGCCTGGTTGTAAACAGTCATCACCCTCGTCGAAGGGGCTGCACAGACGTGATCACAGAGCTTGACAATGAAAGCAGAGAATGCGTTTGCCTGTGATGGGGGCAGACATGGACTTGAGATCCCAATCCATCCCCACGATGCAGGCCAGTCTCCGAGGTCGCCTCCTCCCCTCAGCAGTGGGGCAGGACCACACTGTGGACTGCCTGAACTCATGGCCACGCAGGCCCTGCACACAACATCCACTTCACATGAAATGGGCGAAGTTTTCAGGTTCAAGAGGCAGAAAATAAGCCTGATGCATCCCTGAAGGAGACGCTACCACGTGGCCTGGTGATGAATGTGACACTACCACGTGGCCTGGTGACAAATGGCATGAGTGTCACCCCTAAGATACTTAGGGAGCAAGGGAGCTGAGGGACAAAACAGCCTCACGCTGAACCTGCTGGAGGCCATGAGGTACCACCCAGGGCTCCTGCTGCAGGGACGCGGTGGACGGGACCCAGGGCTCCTGCTGCAGGGACGCGGTGGACGGGACCCAGGGCTCCTGCTGCAGGGACGCGGTGGACGGGACCCAGGGCTCCTGCTGCAGGGATGCGGTGGACGGGACCCAGGGCTCCTGCTGCAGGGATGGAGTGGACAGGACCCAGGACTCCTGCTTCAGAGACAGGGTGGACGGGACCCAGGGCTCCTGCTCCAGGGATGCAGTGGACGGGACCCAGGGCTCCTGCTGCAGGGACGAGGTGGACAGGACCCAGGGCTCCTGCTGCAGAGACAGGGTGGATGGGACCCAGGGCTCCTGCTGCAGAGACAGGGTGGAAGGGACCCAGGGCTCCTGCTGCAGGGACGAGGTGGACAGGACCCAGGGCTCCTGCTGCAGAGACAGGGTGGAAGGGACCCAGGGCTCCTGCTGCAGAGACAGGGTGGAAGGGACCCAGGGCTCCTGCTGCAGAGATGAGGTTGATGGGACCCAGGGTTCCTGCTGCAGAGACGGAGTGGAAGGGACCCAAGGCTTCTGCTGCAGGGACAGAGTGCCTTAGTGCATTCTTGTGTTCCTAACTTGCCCAGTTGCAACCACACAGTACAGACCATGCAGGAAGTGTTGACGGAGTCAGGACTAGAGCCTGTTTGCTGTGAAGGACCTGGCATCAGGCACGGAAGGTCATAGTACCTACTGACATTGAGTATCAGAGACTTGAGTTGTTACAAAGGGGGAAACTGTAACATCCAAGCTTCTCGGAAGAAGCAAGCTAGCGTAGTAACTGTGTGTACATACAGAGAGGGTTATTTTAAAGAATTGGCTCCCGCAGTTTTGGGGGCTGACAAGTCTGAATTTTGCAGAACAGGCCAGCAGGCTGGAAGCCCAGCCTGGATTTCTATGGAAGTAGAATTGCTTCTTTCCCAGGAAAATTCCATCTTTTTCTTTGCAGATCTTCAACTGCTTGGATGTGGCTCACCCACTCTGTGCAATGTCATCTCCTTTACTGAAAGTGGACTGATTCCAATGTGAACATCATCCAAATAATACCTTCATCGTGACCTCTAGACTGGTATTAGAGTGAACACTGGGAACTCTGGCCCAGCCTGGTGGATGCTGAAAACCGGCCGAGTCAGGTGGGGCAGCTGACAGCGCCAGAGGCCAGTCTGGAAGTCAGTTCCTTCTGGACGTCCCCTCTGGGAAGCAGCGAAGCTACCAGACCTATGGTAAGAGTCCCACACCTGTGGGAAGAGTCAGGTGTCACAGAATTCCCTTTCCAAGGACAGACTTTGTCCTTCCAGGCTCACAGCTTCCACAAAGACTCTTCAGACTTCCACGGTGGAGGCCTTCCTCGGTCATGGTGCCCTTGTGGAAAGAGTGGGGTCAGAACTCCCAAGTGACACAGCACAAAAAAAGGTCATGATGTCAGGGTAAGCTGGAGATGTGCCAGTGGATCCCCTATCTTGCCATCCCCCTCCCACCATGCTCTGGGAACCAGGGGCCTGGCTTTCAGCCCCAAGTCCTCACTGCTCCCTGGGCTTCTGACTGCTGCCAAGCAACAATCTCAGCCCCAGAAGGGTCGGGACATCTGTCACTTGAAGTTCACCAGCTCTGACATCCAGGACGAGAGCCAATGCCATGTGATGCCTCTGGAGAGGGGCATTTCTAGCAATGAAAATGCAACTAGCCTTCCAGACCTGCGCCCGATCGTGCTGCTCCCCGATGGGTCTCCTCTGGGGCTCCGTAGTAATTACTCTTAGAATGAAATCCATAGCTGCGAACATGAGTGAGATGGGAATCCTCTGAGCCATCTGAGCCCCCTGCCCCGGCCCGCTCTGCTCCACCCAGCCACACTGACAGTCTCTCCAACCCGCAGACCCCAGGGCCTTCTCCAGCAGGGCCCCTCCCCCTCCCCAACCCTGGAGGGCTGGTTCCTCGATTCTTCCCGGCCTCACAGCCTCATGAGGCAGACTGCCTCCTCAGGTGTCCCTGCCCAGCTCAGCCCTGTGGGATTGCTGTGGTCAGGAATGGTCATGGAGGCCGTGTTGCCTGAGCAGGTTGAGACAGGCTGCTCAGGTACACACGCGGCCCATGTCCTCATAGTGTTTGTAAAGTTAGCATTTCTTCCAAGAAAACTTCGCTGTCCAGCACCCCTCAGCCGAGAGTCCTGCGGCCCAGTCACCCCCAGCGTGGAGCTGGGCTCAGCCGTCCTCCTGGCACAAGGCAGGGGTGGGCCGAGTGCCTGCCTGGCTCTTCAGGGTGACCCTGAGTGCCAACAGACCAACACACCGGAGGCATGGGAAGGACTCAGTAGTGTTTGCTTAGAGAGTGAATAGAGGCAAACATTAGCCTCTTAAATACTGATCTTCCAACTGAGGTTTAACAGCTGAGTGGAAGGTAGTGCCTGAGCTGACATCTTATGAGTAAGTCCCAGCCTCTCCCAGGTGTGTCTTTCTCATTTACTACACAAATATTTGTGCTTGGCATGGGCTAGATGCCGGCATGCTAGGTCACTGAATCATGCATGATCACTTCTGAACTATTTTTATTAAGTCCATTAAGCAAATGAAACTGCCAGAATTATTAAACTAAAATGTATAATACACAATTAAAGTAAAATATCAAGAAACAGAAAACCTAGGCAGGATCCCTCAAAATATCCACCTTTCATAGTCACTCTTTAGTGGGTCTTTATTTTCTTCTGAAGGAAGACCATCTTTCAAGAAGAGAATTTTATAGGCAGTTTATGTAACATCCACATAAAATTTTACATCCTGAAGACATACATAAAATTAGCAAATAATTAGTCTCTTTATCAATGTCCCTAAGAGTCACTTCCTTCAGAACAGACAGAATTAGCCCTATAGGAAAGCCATTTTAAAAGAAGACGTGCCCCTTGTGTGGACTATAATTATTAATTTTATTTCAAAGCCTAGAAATGCTTCCAATTTTAAATTTGTAAACCAAGCATACACTGAAGTCCTTCCTCATCGTTCCCTCGGACCCAGAAATGACAGGAAAAGACAAAGTAGACGAGAGGCCTGGCCCCCACAGAGGTGAGGGGCAGGAGGAGACCCAGGAGTTCGGACTGGAGACTCAGCTGCTGCCCCGCACTGCTCAGGGGACAGCTCAGAAGTGGGGAGCGTGTACTGGGTATTTACCCCAAAGATACAGATGTGGTGAAAAGAAGGGCCATCTGTACCCCAATGTTTATAGCAGCAATGGCCACGGTCGCCAAACTGTGGAAAGAACCAAGATGCCCTTCAACGGACGAATGGATAAGGAAGATGTGGTCCATATACACTATGGAGTATGATGCCTCCATCAGAAAGGATGAATACCCGAC